>MU225072.1:4921524-4934365 GCA_018584345.1 Thuja plicata
AATAAAAGGTTAATTTACCGAGTAACAGTAATATATATTGAAGACATCTAAGGGACTTGTGGATTTATTTTTGTGGTAACTGATTCACCCCTCCCCTCTTAGTTACTCCATCCATATTTCCAACAGGATCTTGATGAAAGAAGGATTTCGAAGGTTGCACAAGAAAAATCTAGAAAGAAATACATGCAAAAAAAAAAAAAATTATTGTAGAAAACAAAGAAGGAAAATACCAAACATGACTGTAAGCATAGGAGAAATAGATTCATAATATGATGATGAGCATTATTCATAAGGCCGAGCATGCACAATTTTCCTATGAACCAGGCATGCAAATTATCTCTTTTTGGGTTGGTTTACATGTGGGAAAGAAGACACATTGCTGAGATAAGTTTTAATATGTATTCTTAGGATGAGAGATACAAGGTGAATGACCAATACAAGGAGTGTCATCATTTTATCCTTGCATGAAGATCCACTTATGTAATTGATGAGAAGCTTTTCATAAAAGCTTACTTTTATGACCCCACTTACATTTTTTGCAGAGTAACTTGGAAATGATGTAAATAGAGATTTTCTTCTCTTAGTGCGCATGAGTTTTAATGTTAATGAAAGTAAACTCCTTTAGTGTAAGTGAAAAACAATTACTTCTTAATCAAGACATTTTTTATGAGAAGGGTCAATGAGTTTATTCAAAAACTACATAGTTAAATCTTGATAGCGATATCACAATTTTAATTACTATTGAAAATATCTCCTACTTATCAATTGATGAGCTTAAGGGTCTTTCTAGCCAATGGTTAATAAGGACCAACACTTGTTGATGGTTTTTCAAATGGGGTTGCAAGAAAAGTGGGCTTAACCTTGGAGGAAACTCCATGGTTAAGCGTGCTTGAGCAAGAGTAGTACTAGGATGGGTGACCTATCCATTTTTTTCATAATATCCTTCTTGTTGTGACAATTTGTGTCAAATCACCAATATAGTCAAGTTCCATATTTAGATCATCTTATTTCTCCTCCACTTGATCAATAAAACACTAACTAGCTAATGAAATACTATTATTTCTCATATATCAATAACTTGTCACATTATAAATATGCAGATAGGAGTCTGAAATTTTTCTTTAACCTTGGGAACAAAGTTGTCATCTTGTATTTATCAAGTTGCAAACCTACATCTTGATCCACAACTCTATTTTAAAAGACAAACAAATTAAATATAATCAGTAAAGCATAAAGTGATTCAACATTTGTGAAAAGAAATAACAAGATGTAATAGGAGTCATATCACACGGAAGAAGAGGTAGTTACCAATATATTTCATGTTGCATCCTTTTGCCAAATATTTTGTCTAATGGATGAATCAACACTGTTGAAATATTCAAACAACCATACCTACAAAAAACATAACACCACTTATGCAACAATGTAACTCTCTTTTCTCTATGACATTCTATGACCTCCAATGAATCATAGGTTTGTTTGAATTCTATGTAACTTGGTCTTAATAACCTCTTACCATCATTTTTTTTCCTATAATGCCTTAGTCTTATTCTACAATGCCTTGGTGTACATCTAAAATATACTTCATATAATCTTCCTGAGCTAATGATTTCTTCTTAAGATATCAGATGATATTTCCCACTTTCTCTTTCCTAAATATTAACCTTGAAATATCTTTAAGGAAATTGATGTTGTGCATATGTTTCTTTGCTACTTCCTCCCTTATTTGGTCAACAAAAATATTAATTCCATATACATGATCACCAACATGAACAATGTTTTGCCTCTAATAAGATGTTACTATTTTCAATGTTCAATTGCCTTGGTTCATTTTTCAAATTTTCTATGTTTAAGTATTTCAATTTCGTATATAATACTGAAACCTCATTTCATAACTAACATTTCAAGTTCTATATAACTAGTTTGCAAAAGACTTCCAACGTAATTTCAATATTTTTTTTCTTACATACCCTGAAGTTTTCATATATAGCGCAATTTTTTTGCCTATGAAGAAAGACCATGTCAGATAATATCAATGAAGAACAAAACAAGGAGACACTTTCTAGATTATGGTCTAACTTCAGAAGAAAAGGTGATGGAAAATGTTATTGTCCTTGCAAAAATTGTAAGGGCTTAAAGACTTGAAGATTTCTAATCAGAACAACTGAGAAACATTGTAGGAAACATGGTCACATTGAAGGGGGGCATGATTATCCTCTATTGGTAAGTTGTTCATTATATTATTTTAACAATTTATATACATAAGAAATCACTTGATGATGAGATAATGATCATGGTTTATTTATGTTCATAATTTTCATATAGGTTGACCTCCCCAGGGGACATGTTATGGACCATGACAACCCGGAGAATGTGGATTTCCAAGTGGAGGAAAATGGAGGTGTGAATATCAAAGCTAAAGATAATGATCCCATGGAGGAAGTTGATCATGCACTAGAAAACACAATTGATGATGATGGTATTAGTGCAACTGATCATGTGCTAGAAAAGACAATTGAAGATGATGGTACTGGCGCAGATGATCATGATGATCAAGATGGCCTTGATATTGTTCATGATATACCTCTACTTGAGAAGGCATACAATCCCCTTTACGAAGGCTCCCAAACAACTCTTATCTCCGCTATATTTTTTTTGGTAAACTTGAATGTTATGAATGGTTTATCCAACATAACAATCTCACGTAGGTTAAGGTATGTCATGTATGTAATATTTTTGATCTATTTTAGTTGTAATTTCATTATATTTAATAAAGGGTGAATCATGTACCATTAATATTATTTATATTAACAAATTATATTTTTTTTCGTAGATTGATACGTGAGTTTTTTTTACCACCATCTAACATTTTACCTCGCTTATACCGAGAATTATCTACCATAATGAAAGATATTGGAATGGAGTATCAAACAATAGATGCATGTCCCAATGATCATATTATATATCATAAACAACATGACTTTACACCAGAATTCCCTGAATGTTTATCAATTCATGATGCAATAATTTTTACAGTTTAACATAGTGCAGGTTAAAAACCACAAAGCTATGTGCTACAATAGTCATAAATTTTGCATCAAAAAGTTGGATGACATGAAGAAAACTTGTGATTCTGGGATAACTACAGTCTTTGAGGTGACTAATATTTCATCTAGAAATTACATACATCCTCAATACTCTCAAAATCGACACTATGGAATTTTGGATGATATACTTGAGTGTGATTTCAATTCCTTCAAATCAGTTCTATTCATCGTCAAATGGTATATGCTACGATAGAATAAAAATGATCATGATAGAAATGTTATTGAACATGATAATGGATTTACAATGGTTAATACAAGGTCCTTTGAGACAGTTGGATATGAGCCTTATGATCTTCCAAGCCAATGTGAGCAGGTATTTTACTTAGAGGTTCCAAATAAATCGGGTTGGTCATTTTTTGTTAGACATGATCCCAGAGGAATCCCAATAAAGTGTAATGTGACCAAAGAAGAAGATACCAAAGAAGTAGAAGATGATGTAGACGATGATCATGATTGACAGTGAGTCGATGATGTTCATGACAGAAATCTTCACGAATAAGAAGAGCTAAATGATTATGTTGCTCGTGATTATTATGATGATGATGGTGATGGTGATGGTGATGGTGATGGTGATGGTGATGGTGATGGTGATGGTGATGATGGTGATGATGGTGATGGTGATGTTGCTGGTGGTGGTGGTGGTGGTGATGATGATGATGATGATGATGATGATGATGGTGACGATGATGACGATGATGACGACGACGACGATGATGATGATGACAACGATGATGATGATGAAGATGATGAGGATGATTATGATGAAGATGAAGATGATGAAGATGACGATGATGATAATGATGATGATGGTGACGATGACGATGACGATGATGATGATGATGAGAATGATGACGATGATGATGATGATGAGAATGATGACGACGATGACGACGACGACGACGATGACGACGATGATTATGATGATGATGATGATGATGATGATGATGATGATGATGATGATGATGATGATGATGATGGTCATGATGATGAGGATGAGGATGATGATGGTCATGATGATGAGTTCGATGAAGAAGATCAATGAAATGAATGAAATGTATGAGGTATGCAATATCCTTAATTTAATATGTCATTGAATGAAATCCTTAATTGAATGAAATATTGACTCAGTGATATATTTTGTGTTGAAAATAACCATGGAATGCTTATCACCTAAAGGAACAATATTTTTGTGTTGAAAAGATTTAAAATTATCAAATTATTTTTGTGAAAATATGTTTGATAGCTTCATCTCTAAGTGCATACACCCTCTTTATGCATTCATCCTACCTTGTCAACAATTTCATGTCATTTAATAGCATAGAAATGCACACTTTCATGCTATTTAATAGCATAGCTTATGAAGATACATATGTGACTTATGATGCACATATTTCTATTATTACTTATATATTTAATGTATTTATTGTTTATCAAATTAAAACGTAATGCTTATGATGCTCAATTGTTGGTGCTGATTTCATGTATAAATGTTGTGTGATTTTGACACCCTTGGTTGAAATAGGTAAATGACTACAGAGTCAACCCTATTGTTGAGGATCTTCCATAGTATAAAAAAGGTAAGGAAAGAAATAATATACAATGATTATGATGACTGCATATTGTTCATGTTGTCTACTATGTAATTTTTAGCATATGTATCATGTAATTTTTAGCTAACATATGATAAATGAATTACATATCTAGGACCTTGAACTGTATTGATGAGGCTCCTGCACAGTCTCATGGATTGACAATTATAAGTCAATACACCCTATAGAAAAATTATATTATTTACTTTCTTTCTTGATGCAGAGCCCTCCTAAAGTCCTTTAAGGAACCTAACTCAACCCAAGGGATTCAACAAATACTGGAATCCTATCAAGGAATTAGACTCAACTCAAGGCTTTATAGAAGGGTTTGGCTTTGGTAAACCCAAGATAAGATACTTATGAACAAGCTGTCTCACATTGATCACTATCCTTAAATCCAAATCATGTCCCAACTCTAATCTCGCACAACTTGTAACACACCAACCAACACATCATGAATCAACTCCCCTTCATGGCATACTAGCCCTTGTTTCTTCACCAAACTCCAACTACCAAATCTGATGGCTTATAGGGTCTTCAACTTGGCATATCCCAACTTTCATATACTCCCCACACACTCTCCCAATGTAACTCACTACTTATACCTATCAAAGGTTAATGCACCTTTCTCAAAATTGCTCTAGACTCCATACCCTAAGTGTTATCCATCATCACTGAACTTTAAATCCTCTTCCACTTTCTTATGAATGTACTTACACATATCTCTTCAAAAAAATCCACTTTAGACTCTTGATTTAGACTAAAACTCACCACTTAGATAGCCCCTACCCCCAAGAAAAAATGAGAACCCTTAATTCTTGATTAAAAAGGCACCACCCTTGACCCTCTTATGTGTACAAAACAATTACCATTTACTGTCCTAAAAGATAGTAACCCTGCAACTTCTAGCTCCACTCCTAAGATAGTCATCTAAACTGTTCCCCAACATTGTGTCTTTTATTCCTTCCAATAAGACTCTCTACACAACCTTATAGAATATTTCCATACACTTTCCTATCCACTAAGTCCACTAAACACAACAAATCAACTTACTATACCATTGTCACTTTGAGACATTAATGAAAATCTCTACAACTTTGATTGTCAAAATCCTATCATTGAACTCTCTTCCTTCTTCAATCCTCCTTAATACTATATAATATCCATTTATTCATTTCCTCAAGCCTCCATGGCCAAACATCCATTTGAGTATGGATAAAGTCTTCAACTCTATGACTGAGATAGTCAACCCTCTCTTTCCTATGATAGTCAAGTCACTTTCATGGATTCATAGCATATGTTATCAATGCATGCTCCTCTATAACCAACAAGGGTTATTTTAAAACATGTCCTATCTTATCCCCCAACATTAAGAGCACTTATTGAATGTTAAACTCAAAATAAATCACATATTTTTGTCTCTCAGGTTGTCCTAGATGAGGGTTTTGACTACCTGGATAAAAATGTAGATAGCTTATTATACCCTACACCAAATGAATTTATTCCAATGCTCAAAGAAATTTAAATCATTTATTTAACATATCAAAACACCAATATTTCAATAAAAACACATTCAAATGGAAGAAAAACACATATACAATGACTGTTTTATGGAAAAATAAGAGAAAATGTAGTTTAAACATCATTTTATTGATTTTAAACTTAGATCTTCCTACCTCCTCAAAAAAACTCATGTTCTCTTGGATTTTTTTATAATTAAAAGAGGTCTCTTTAAGACGCAAACATTGACCAAACCTAAAATACTACCCCTAAGATCATTTAGACCTTATAGTGACCCTTATAGGCCTACTTTGCCAATTTTGGCAATTATATACACATTGACTTTTCAATTACAACCAAATGGCTTAAATAGCCATATTACATCTTCGAATGACCTTTTAGTTCCCTTATGCCTTATTTTCTTCATGATTTCTCTTTACACCCATCTTGGAATTGTTTAATAATAAGGTAGGTGATGAAGATGCAAGTGGTCAAAGGTCAACTAAGCCTGCAAATGTATTAGGAAAGGGGTACTTTACAAGGTTTTTCCACAAAACCCAATTCACCTAAGGCTGCAAAGTAGCCAAAATGAGTAACTAAACCTTCCCACTTCCAAACCTACCAACGTTGATGTGACTATCCCACAAGCCAACACTACTCCCACTACCCTATATCACTATCCCATTCTTCAATCCCTACAAAGTGGACTGTTTCTTTGCACCAACTTTTAACTCTTAGGGTTATTACTCTTGTCACGTCCCTAGACACCTCCAACACCCTACACAAGGTGACACAACTCCAAAAACACAACACATCAACATTGCTAATTATCAACACTTAAGGTCCCATTTGAGCTTATTCAAATTTTAATTTCACTCATATCTCGCTCATTACCAACTATATCTCTCATTTGATGGACTACAGGTTCCACCAAATAGGTATTTGTCAGATGTGTCTTCCTTGAGTGAGGGAAATGCAAGAATAGAAGATAGAAGTATCTCTTCTAGCAAGTCTAAAATAGGGAGATCAACTAGAGGGCAAAAGATTAGAAGAAAATTCAATAAATGCATGGAATTTTTCCTTTCTCAAGGAGGGTCATGTTCTTATGATGATGAGACCAAAGGCGACATCGAGGTGCCCTTGAGGTACACACATCTATAAAAATAATGGGTACCCAAGGAACTGCCTCCAATAAACACTGAGTTTTGTGTTAATGAGAGGATATATCACATAGCATCATCTTCATTACATGGTTTGGGCCTATTTTCCATGGAAAATATAAAGGTCAGTTACAACAAAGTTGTTGAATTGGTGGAGTATGTCAGACCTTGTTACAATTATAAAAATTTGATGTAGATTGTTCAATATACAAAAGAGTATGTGTAGGTATGCATTGTCACCAAATTATGTACAATGGAAAGATAATGATTAAAGTAAAAGAGTTTCTATGTACATTGATGAAAGGCCAAAAGCAACAGGGAATATTGCAGGTTTCATAAATGGTACGCAACCTGGGTCAACTAATAAGAAACCCAATTGCATACTCGAGGTGCGCGAGGAAAATCATGTATTTGTATGTGCAATAAAATAAATAAGTGCAAGGGAAGAGCTGGTAATAGATTACAATTTGAACCACATAGATACAAAGAAAGTTACTATCATCGGGGTGGTGCATACTATATACCATTTAAACCGATCTCCAATTAAAGAGCCCAATATATAATTTTATTATTAAATTTTTTTGATAACTCTATTGGTTTCATTTTGCTAACATTTTTATATTTAATCTTTCTCACAGGGAGGCAACGATCCATCACATAGCACAGGAAGGGATGCAGATCCCAGGCCTTCTTCCACCTAGGTAAAATTCACTATAATTATAAAAATTAGATAGAAGAAAAATAATATATTATTATGTCATTTTCTTGAGGATTTTGCACTAATTTTGATAATGATACTAAAATTCTTGTCACAGACGAATGTTTAGAGAAAGGGTAAATCACCTGCGATTACTCAGGATACATGTACAAAGATGGACTAGACAGTATCATTGCAGGAGGAGATAGCAACATTCCTAGATCCTACTAGTGTGATATAAAAGGCCCTTAGAATAATTATTAAAGAAGTTGTTTCTCTCACATTTGTAATGCCTCAAACTCCTGAGATAGAAGTGAGGGCAAAATATTTGATGGAGATAGCATGAAACTTGTAAGTAAGAATTAATGAAATATTTAATTATAACAAAATTCAAATAATGGTTTTTATTTTATACTCTTATATGTCATGAACTAAAATATGTACCTATTGTTATTATAGAATTATTTTCTTCCTCATCAACCTGCGCCTGAACTTGATCAGGGTATTGCAGGTAGTTCAGGTAAAATAATTTTAGTGGGAAGGGATGCAATTATTAATGTGTTTTTTTACTATTTTATAAATGTATGCAATTATTAATGTGTTTAAAACAATCAAGATCTTGGAAAAAAATTCCTTTTGGTTAGCATAGAAAAAACATTCTAAAGTAATTTTTTTGTATTCACCACTCTTTTTTGGAAAATATTTAATGTTTTGTATACTGAATGTATTATTATTTAGGTCTTGTGGATACTCCAGTGCAAACACCTCCTCCTTCAAGGTCAAAACCCAATGTAATGTTGACTACAATGTTGACAACGCGTAGCATGCAGACATCTACTCCTGCACATGCCAGAGTTGGTAGATCCATCTTCTTCTCTCGTCTATTATGTGTTTATTTCTCTTCAAGTATTCTTTCTTGGGAGAATTTCATAGTGGATTGATTCTCTACAATAGGTGACACATCTCATCAGGATCCTACACTGATGAAAACATACCGTTATTTCCTGTTTCTTCTTATGTTACTAGTACAAGATTGTTGAAGGTCACTTTAGTGTTCAGTGAGGAAGAAATGCTTCCTTTAAAAATACAGAAGGTTGATGGTACTTTAAAATTATTATTATATATAGTCTAATTATAATTTACTTATTGATCACTCATTTTCGGACTAATGATTCCATGATTTTTTTGCAGGAAACAACATTTTTTATTAAAATATGAATGAGCTTGCATTGCAGATATTTGGGCCCACCATACATAAATGGTGGAGCATCATATGTGAACTAACCCTATTCAACTATTTTCATTTCATATCATTTCTAGAATAGTTTTCATTTCATCCATTTCTTGAAGTATATTAAACGTAGCTTCAATTCATTTCAGAATCTAACAAGTTTTTTTTTCTTAAAAGGAGGAATGACCAAAAAAAAGCTAAAATATGAGCTCATAGAGCATTTGGTTGAGCTCTTTGGAGACAAAGTTTTGAAAAAGAAAAGGTCCTTGAGAAAGATGGTCAATATCTCAAGTATCTGAGGGACCATGATTCCAGAGCTGGAATGGAGGCACCTCATTTTGGATGCAAATGAGAAAATTGATAGGAAAAAGGGAAATACACCACCAGGCGCCAGAAGAAGGTATGTGATACTATTAAGAATGTAATTATGTACTACTTACTGATCTTTATATTTATATAATCTAAAATATTTCAAACTTTTGATAGATTGATAGACACATCAAAGGCAACTAAGGCCAGACTAAAAAAGCATGGCCAACACAAAATTGGATTTGGTGGTTATATAAAACTTATTGCACCTTTATAAGTAACAATAATTCAAATATCAAATTGAAATATTTATAAATTGCAAACAATTTTATTTAATCTAACAATACAAGAAAAAATGCAGAGCTCTGAATTCAATGTGGCACCCATGAAAGATGAAAAAAAATTCCCTCCAGCATGGTTATGTAGCCATGGCTAAACACCTATGGCCTATGAGATTTGAGTAGCCACACACAAGATTCTAGTGCATCGGTCACACATGTAAATACGCTAAATGAAAATTATTTCAAATTGAATACTTGAGCAATAATCTATTAATTTGATGTTAATTTCATACATAAAATGAATATTTTTTGTTTTAAATAAGCAAGTAATGATAAAAATGTGCATGGCATTGTAATGCAGCCTGCTAATGTTGGAACCAAACCTACACATGATGAAGGTCTTGTTGTGCATCTGAGTGGTGAATGATAAAATATAACTGATTGAATGTTTGAAGATGATAAGTTGATGATCACCGAGCTGCAAAAGTGAATGCAAGACATTAGATCAGTTAATGTATTCTATTTTCATTGATGTAAACTTGATATGGTTTTATTTTTCATACACATATTATCATAACCTTGAAAATCTGAAGAGACAAAGTTTATGTGGTCAGTAAAACATAAACATTTTGTATACACCGAGTGACAGTGAACACTGATAAGTTCACAGTGTATACTGAGCACAATAGTAACCGAGCATAACTGAAGTTGATTACCGAGCATAACTAAATTTGATTACCAAGCATAACTGGGGTTAATAACTGAGCATAACCAGAGTTGATGACCGAGCATAACTAGAGTTAGAGAACAACAAAATTGCTTACTTGACAGAGCTACAATTTAGGGATTGATTGATTGACTATTTTATTATCAACGTTTAGCTAAACTAAAGAAAGGAAGGAGATTAAAAGAATATTTTATTCACAGTTATCAAGGAGAGATCTATGACAAAAATAAGGAGATTGAGTAGCTAAATATGTCTATATAAAGAGATAACTAATTCATTATCAAAAAGAGGAATGTTGAGTATATTTTGTGTGAAGATGGAACTCTTCATGCAAATTTGATCATACAAGTTGAAGAACATAGCCAAGGAATTTTGCAGACACTGAGCAATAGAGGACATACCATTCACCAAGCAAAATAAAGAAATAAAGAAAAGGAATTGAAGTGTATATTAATCAGAGAGGTATTATTGGACTAACAATAGATCTGAATATTTGAAAATAAAGTTGTATTTTGAATAGATCATTTACTGTATCAGTTTAATCATTGATTTAGAAAATCTCTTAATTGAGTGGGATTTAATAGTCCTTATTGTATTGAGATACTCAAGAGTATCAAAAGTTTTTCTTGTTGACAGCATAGTGAGTGCTAGGTCAAAAGACAAACTATTGGTTTTAAATCCTCTAAGAGGGTCACACTTAACAGTGTGTATTGTAACCTTTAACAGGGTTGGCTCTTCACCAAGCTCACTACAGAAGAGTGAAAATATTTTGGGTTATCGGTCCCAGGTGGTTTTTCCCATATTGGGTTTCCATGTTAAAATTTATGTGTCAAATGTGTATATGTTTCATTGCATTGATATTTTGTTTTACACATTATTGAAATTGGATTGGTCAGTTAACACTAAGTTTTTTTGTTGCTACTCGCTAAAGTCCAGAAAAGGTAAATAGTAATATCTTACCGAGAAGTTTATATTTGTTAAGATTATTTATGGCATACATCTTGATGAAATTGGGACTATAAGATAACCGAAGGTATTATATTTGTAGAGAGAATTTTTTAGTTGGATCTTTTGGAATAATTAGGCCACTGATTCACCCCCCCCTCTCAGTTATTCTAACAATTGGTATCAGAGCTTTGGTTCTTGGAAGAAAAATTTAAAGGGAATTGAGCCAAAGATCACAAGATGAGTAAAAGGGATGTGCCTAAGTTGAACAAGGACAACTTTACATCATGGAAAATCAGGATAAGACTTCATCTATCTGGTATTGGAAATGATGTTACACAACAATTGGATACTGAAAATGTTGCACCTACTTGATCTCTGACTGTTGATCAATTGAGAAAAAAATATGAACACAATTCTATGTTGATAGAACTTGCTTCTTCACTAACCGATGCTGAATTTGAAGATGTGAAATCATGCACCTCTGTAAATCAAATGTGGGAAAAACTCAAGCTAGTACACGAAGGAGATGTCAATATGCTGAGAGCTAAAGCTGAAAGCCTAAGAGGAAAGTTTGATAACCTGAGAATGAAAGAATGAGAGAACATCACTCAGTACATTGACATAATCAAAGAAGTCTTTAATGCTATCCATGGAGTAGGAGTACTTGATGAAGAAATAGTTGTAAGTAAAATTCTGAGAACCTTACTGCCTATTTATGCTATTAGAGTATCTGCAATTCAAGAAATGAGATCAGTAGCTAGTAACAATGTTACTCTTGATAGTTTGATTGGTAGACTTATTTCATTTGAGATGAACAACTATGACAATAGTCTTACCTACTGTAGACACCCTAAAATGGACAGGCTTGCGAATTTACATTAAAAACACTAATTTTCATCTATTAATTAATGGTTTTTTAATCATTAATTAATCATCTCTTTTCCTCTAAATTCATTCCCTAAATCATCTAATCAAATTCTCAAAATTAATTAAATAATTAATTTTATTTAATTAAATAGCTTTAATTGATTAATTACCATTAATTGATTAATTAAATTCAATTTCCTATAGTTTAAATCCAAATATTTAAACTCACTAATTAAATTCTTCCAATTAAATTAATTTAATTTCATCAAATAAAGAAATTCTTAATCTAAAAGAATTCAATTATCTCATATGTTGAAAACAATTATTAAATAAATGAATTAAATATTCATTTATCTTCAAAGAGATAACTCCAATTAGATCACATGGGTTACTCCACCCATCTCTCCAGTCCACATGGGTAACTT
>MU225072.1:4947467-4964032 GCA_018584345.1 Thuja plicata
CTCTCCTATTCCTTTTGATCTCAACTGTTCATCTCCCTATCTTTGGGATTGATCTCAACCATTCATTTCATCATCATTTCCTATATAATAAACCCTTCATAACCATTTGAAGGATCCAGGATTTCAAGCTCTTGTGCGCCATTACTATGTCAGTTTGGTTCTAGCATTCAAGCCATCTTGCGATCACATACACACTTTTCAATTGTCAAATTCTTGATGCTTCTCAAGTCATAGACGCTGCCCCGCCAATACTGAGCATCAAGAACAACATTTTGGAAGGAGTAGAGAGAAACATTAGAAGCTTCAAGCATCGTGCAGTTTGCATTCGTTTGTCTTCCTTTCTCTTGCTTGTACATTTTATTGCTCACATTTTTATTATTCGTTTAGTAGTTATTGCGTACTTGATTTTCATTCACTTGTGAACCTTTTCTACTAATCCCCGCCCTTGGAAAGCTGTGGGAAACCGGAGAGAGAGGCGTACACCTACTATTGAGTCTGCATTCAAGTCTTCTCTAAAAATAAGCAAATCTAGTAACAAACACACTATGAGAAATGATAGTGACAGTGATAGTGATGAGAAAGAACTTGATGAACTTGAAGCACTGATGGCTAGGAGATTACATAGAGGTAAAGGAAGATATAAAGGTAAATTACCATTGGTCTATTTTAATTGCAAAGAAATTGGACATTTTTCTGCTCGATTCCCTAACAAGAAAAAGGATGAAAGAGACAATGACAGATGAAAATAAGTATGACAAAAGTGATGACCAAGACTATAGAAGCAACTGTCACTTTGATAGAATAGATAAACGAGATTACAAGAACAAAGGAAAGAAGGCTTGTTACCTGGTTAAGAACATAGCTGAAAATTCTGATACTAATTCTAATGAAAATATTGAGGTAGTATTTGTTTCTATGAAGGATGATTTAGATGAAGAAGAAAGGTATGTTGAAACAACACTCATATCTAAAATTAGAAAAAATGATGTCTAGATTATTGATAGTGGTTTTACTCATCACATGAATGGAGATAAAGAAAAGTTTGAAACCTTTGAATATTATAATGGTGGATCAGTTAGGATGGGTAATGACTCACCTTGCCCAGTTGAAGTAAAAGGTACCATCATGTTGGATAATCTAATCATATGTGAAAATTCATATTGGGTGAAAGGAATTAACTATAATCTGTTGAGTGTTTCACAACTGAACAACATAGGACACCGAGTTACATTTGAGAACAAAAAGGCAATGATCTATAATGGAACAAGAAATTTAATCAGTACTGGTGAATAAACAAAAGGCAATCTATTTTATCTTGATAATATTGAGACCACTTGTTTATTGGCTATAAATGAAGACATTTGGTTGTGGCACAAAAGGTTATGTCATGTGAATTTCGACAACATGGTTAAGATAAGTAAGAAAAGAAAAGTGAGAGGCTTACCGAGTATTTCAAAGCCTGACCATATTATGTGCAAGAATTGTCAAATAGGAAAAATGATAAAGTCTAGTTTCAAGAGAAAAACCTACACATCTAATGCTATTCTAGAGTTAGTCCATACTGACTTATGTTGACCAATGAGAACAAAGATCTATTATGGTGATAGATACTTTATTCTATTTGTTGATGAATATTCTAGGATGATGACTATCATGTTCTTAAAAGAGAAATATGAATCATTTAAGATGTTCAAATGGTATAAAGCTAAAATAGAAAATAAATAAAATGTTTAAGATCAGATAGAGGAGGAGAATTTATTTCTGATGAATTCACTAACTTTTGTAATGAGCATGGGATTACAAGACAGGTTTTTGCATTGAGAACACCATAGCAAAATGGGATTGTTGAAAGGACGAATAGATCAATTGTTGATTATGACAGAACACTGATGATTGAAAAAGGCATCACACAGACATTCTAGAGAGAAGTTGTAAGTAGTGTTGTCTATACACTAAACCAATTTCAATTGAAGAAAGACACAAATAAGACACCTTATGAGTTATGGTATGGATACACACCAAATTTGAGTTACTTTAGAATTTTTGGAAGTCAATGTTATATACTAAAAGATGATAGAAATGGGAAACTTGACTCTAAAAGTGATGAAGGAATATTTCTAGGATATTCTACTAAAAGAAAATCTTACAAATGTCTGAAAAAATCTTCCAACAAAATCATTGAGAGTGAAAATGTTAAAGTGGATGAATTTGCTGAGAAAAATGATGAGGAAAGTAGAAAGGAACATGAAGATTACAATATATTTGTCTACATTGAAGAACTTGACACCTTGCCTGAGCGATAGAACAATGCAACTAAGAAATAGGTTGCACACACTGAGGATCGGGAAAATGCTCACAATGCTGAACCGAGTGATGAAGATCAAAATGAAGAATAAAGATATGAACATGTAATTGCTAAATATGTTAGAAGACAACATCCACATGACCAAATCATTGTGGAAAAAAGATCAAGAATGAGAACAAGAAGTAAGTCATTTAACAATAGATGTTTGATTTGTGATTTTGAGCCTAAATCTGTTAATGTTGCACTTGATAATAAAGAATGGGTTAGTGTAATGAATGAAGAGGTTGAACAGATTGATAAGAATAAAACATGGAAATTAGTACCTAGATCAAGTGAAAAAATGTCATTGGCACCAAATGGATTTTTAGAAACAAACTTAATGAGAATGGAGAAGTCACAAAGAACAAAGAAAGACTAGTATGCAAAGGGTATGCACAAGAAGAAGGTATTGACTATGGAGAAACCTTTTCACCCATTGCTAGACTAGAAGGAGTAAGAATTTTACTTACTTATGTTTCTTTTAAAGGATTCAAAGTATACAAAATGGATGTTAAAACTACATTTATGAATGGAATACTAGAAGAGGAGGTATACATTGAACAACCTAAAGTGTTTGTAGATCCTAACAAGAGGAACATGGTTTGTGAACTACACAAAGCCTTGTATGGATTGAAACAAGCACCAAAAGAATGGTATGAAATACTTCACTCTTATCTTATTAGTTTTGGATTTGTTAGAACAAGTGACAACAGTAATCTGTATTTGAAAGGAGATATTGATGATAAGATTTTTATTGCTGAGATATTTGTTGATGATATCATATTTGGAGGTAATGATATGCTATGCAAGTCATTTGCTGATGAAATGAGAAAAGAATTTGAAATGAAAATGTTTTGAGAGATCAAATTTTTTCTTGGTCTACAGATTCTATAATAGGATGAAGGCATCTACATCACACAATAAAAATACATCATATAAGTTTTGAAGATATTCAAGATGGAGGAATCCAAACTAGTTGGAACACCTATGGAAACTAGATACAAATTGACAAAGGAAGACAAGACAACCAAGGTAAATCGGACCTTATATAGATCTATGATTGGTAAACTAATGTTAAAAGAATCACACATTACTGATGTTAAAAGAATTTTGAGATATCTAAAGGATACTGAAGACTATGGTTTGTGGTACAATAAAGAAGGAAAATTTGAGCTACAAGTTTATACTAATGTTGATTGGGCTGGAAACATAGATGATAGAAATAACACTACAGGAGGAGAATTCTTTATGGGTGACAGACTTGTCACATGGATAAATAAAAAATAAAGGATTCATATCTCAATCAACTGCACAAGTAGAATATGTAGTTGTTGCTGCAAATTGCTCTAACATTGCATGGATCAAGCAATTATTGAAAGGTATGACTGAGGAAATTCCTGAACCAGTAATTATCTATTGTGATAATACAAGTGCTATAAACATTTCAAAGAACCTTGTGATGCATTCTAAGACAAAGCACATATCTATTGAGTATCATTACTTGAGGGAAAAAGTACAAGAGAAATAGGTAATACTAGAATATGCACAATCCAAAGAACAACTAGCAGACATATTCACAAAACCATTTCCAAAAGATATGTTTGAATACCTAAGGAATAGAATAGGGGTTCGTCCCTTGTCTACTGGTCACTAAGCTGACTAGGAGGTTGCATCAGCCTACACATTATCATAAGACTAATCATGTTGATGCAAGATGACATATGGTCTGCAATGACATATCAGTACATTGAAGGTACTTTTCTGAACCACACACCAGAGATATTGTTGGCTACTACAGAGCTGTATATATTTTTGGCATTGTTGTCAAAGGGAGAGAAAGATTCAATGAAATATACATCAGGGAGAAGAAATGAAATATCCATAAGGGAGAAGAGATTCTACAACACAAAGGGAGAGAATATCTAAAGGTTACTATCAATGAAATAACCATCCATCAAAGGGAGAGAATTGGAGAGAGTTAACACTGCATATCTATCCAAAAAAAGGAGAAGAGATTTTACAAGAAAGGGAGAGATAGATTCAGAAGATAGAATTACCACAAATCTACAGGGATATATGTATGGTAAACATTTTTTTGTGATTAAACATATTAAATATGAGCTAGAAGAGCTTACTGAGATTCATATATTTGAATTGGTTATAGAACAATAAGTTTGGTATGTTATGGCATGTTTTATATTGAATATTTCATATTGTGTTTCCATCAATGCCAAAGGGAGAGATTGATGAAATATAACTAATTGAATATTTGAAGATGATAAGTTGATGATCATCAAGCTGCAAAAGTTAATGCAAGACATTAAATCGGTTAATGTATTATATTGTAATTGATGTCAACTTGATATGGTTTGATTTTTGATACACATATTATCATAACCTTGAAGATCTAAAGAGACAAATTTTATGTGGTCGATAAAACATAAAAATTTAGTATACATCGAGTGACAGTGAACACCGAGCAGTTCACAGTGTATACTGAGCATAGCAGTAACCGAGAAAGTGTTATCGAGCATAACTAAAGTTTATTACCGAGCCTAACTAAATTTGATTACTAAGAATAAATGAATTTTATTACCGAGAATAACTGGAGTTAATAACCGAGCATAACTGGAGTTGATGACCGAGCATAACTAGAGTTAGAGAATGACAAAATTGCTTAGCTGGCAAAGCTACAATTTAGGGATTGATTGATTGACTATTTAATTATCAATGTTTAGTTAAAATAAAGCAAGAAAGGAGATTAAAAGTGTGTTTTATTCACAGTTATCACGGAGAGATTTATGGAATAAAACTAAAGGAGATCTTTACGGGATAAATCAAAGCATGGCGAGTTTTACAGATCAAGGAGAGATCTACAACAAAAACAAGGAGATTGAGAAGCTAAACATGTCTATATAAAGAGACAAGGAATTCATTATAAAAAAAGAGGAATGTTGATTATATTTTGTGTGAAGATAGAACTCTTCATGTAGATCTGATCATACAGGTTGAAGAACAGAGCCAAGGAATTCTGCAGACACTGAGTAACAGAGGATAGAGCATTCATTAAGCAGAATAAAGAAAGAAATCAAAGGAACTGAAGTGTATATTTATTAGAGAGGCATTATTGGAATAACAATAGATCTAAATATTTGCAAATCAAAGTTGTATTTTGACCATATCATTTACTGTATCAGTTTAACCATTGATTAAGAAAATCTCTTAATTGAGTGGGATTTGACAGTCCTTATTGTATTGAGATACTCAAGAGTATCTAAAGGTTTTCTTGTTGACAACATAGTGAGTGCTAGGTCAAAAGACAAATTGTTGGTTTTAAATCCTCTAAGAAGGTCTCACTTAACAGTGTGTGTTGTAACCTTTAACAGGGTTGGTTCTTCACCGAGCTCACTTCAGAAGAGTGAAAATATTTTGGGTTACCGGTCCCAGGTGGTTTTTCCCATATTGGGTTTCCATGTTAAAATTTTTGTGTCAAATGTGTATATATTACATTGCATTGATATTTTGTTTTACACATTATTGAAATTGTATTGGTCGGTTAACACTAAGTTTATTTGCTGCTACTCGGTAAAGTCCAAAAAAGATAAACAATAATATCTTACCGAGCAGTTTATATTTGTTAAGATTGTTTTTGGCATACATCTTGATGAAATTGGGACTATTAGATAACTGAAGTTATTATATTTGAGAGATAATTTTTTAGTTGGATCTTTTGGGATAATTGTTAAGGCCACTGATTCACCCCCCCCCCTCTCAATTATTCTAACAGTGAAGGTATCGATTTTCTATTCCATTTTTTATGTAATTATTGATACAATCAAACATATTAAATTGAAATTGCTATAACCTTTTTTGTTTATATTTTAGAGCATGTAGACCGTGGTGACCAAGCTGAGCATGATTTGGGTACACAACATTAGGAACGTGATGTGCCTCCATTAAGTAAAGAGGACCATTTTTATTCTTGTAAACAAATTCAATTGAAATTGGTGTATTGATTAATGTAATTAAACTTCCTATTTCAAATCTAGAGTATTTAGAGGTTGTTCACACTCTTGAGGTTGAGGCTAGACAACATGATATGGTAGATGATGTTTCCCCATAAGGTAAACAAAATCCCTGTTATGTTCTTTCAATTAATGAAATACTTGTAATAATAATAAAAAAATGTGTTGAATTTAACCCATATCTTTGTTATTGCAGAGGACCCCCTTTGCATCAACATCCTCATCAAGAGTACAAGATGAGGCATACACTGAGATCAGTACCAGAAGAGGGGGAAAATTATGAATAATTCGATGTTCCGCTTAGTGTTTTCTCCAAAAAAAATAAAAGAAGAAATGAATGTAATCTACCTTATTTGATAATGACTGGATTTATATTTTTTTTATCAGTTACTGAATTTAATATTTTTAAGGCCAGACAAACTGATCTCAAAGTTGATGATGTGACTAGATTAGGTAAAGAGCTATACGATTATGTCCTTTAAAGTACTGAAATACTTGTAAAAAATTATAATAAAATGTTTTTAATTTAAGCCTTTTATATGTTATTGTAGATGACCCCCCTTTACATCAACAAAGAACTAAGCATGCATTGAGATATGATGTTAATGGATGAGTGTTATATTTTATTAATGGATGAATGAATGCAATATTTTATTAATGGATGGATGAATGAATGTTATATTTTATTAATGGATGAAATAATTAATGAATGTTAGATGTAAACAGGGAATTTAGATTTATGTTAGGGGGAGGGGACAAATGAGCTTCCACCTTCACATGGTTGGCCATGTTAAGTAGAGAATATTAAACTATTCTTGAAACAAAGAGAAGCTCAAACTTGTTTAGGGACAGGCGGTAGATGATATAGCCAATCAAAGCTTGCTAAGAGTATGAAGATTGGTCCTTAGACACCTAGGTCAAACATTGGTAATACTCTAAATTTTAAATCACACTTCTTGCAATGGTTCACTTGACCCTTCATGAAGGATACTCTTTAGTCCTCCAACTTAGGATAACTCACATGCACCCACCCACTCTCAAAACCTATTAATGATAAATAAACAACTAGTCCACTATTCTCTACACCCCAAATATAATCCACCCCATGACTAATCACTCAATCTTTGATTCTCTTTCATTTACTTATGACTATCCACATACAACCCTTCAACATACCTTCAATGTGACCAACTCAAGATCCTTGATTGGATCAACACACTATATTCCATCACAGTCACTTCCAATCTTTAAACCATGTTCAAATTAAAGAAAACTCATTATATTCCATCTCACAAATGGTTTTTGGATTAGATCTGAAAAAATGACAAGTTACATATGAGTGATCAATAAAAATGATATAAAATGGCATTTAGAAACATTTTTTTCATTCAAATCTTCCTTCCAATCATCTTCACTATCCACCCTTGACCCAAAGAGGGGTATTTATGGATCTAAATTCATTTTAAAACTATTTCAACTAACCCTCAAGGTGGTTGAATGCTTTAAACTCCCTTTGACAACATTTTGTACAAATGTTGTAAAAGCAACTTTTGCAACATTTTGTATTCAAAAGACTCCCTAGGGACCTAGAAGTGGAAGAGTGATTAATGAAAAAATATTTGGTGAACTGGAAATGACTAGATGATATTCCTAGATCCTTGTTAGTTATAAATAATCTTCTTATGAAAAATAGATTTGGAAAAAAGGGAAAATACCATGATATTGATCTTGTCAAATTGCCTTTAACTTATATCATTTTGCATTTTAAAAATATTATATATTTTCCTTACCTCATTTATATTGCATAAATGGATGTGCAACTTTGTACTTTTAGATACACACAAATGTGAAGGAGACTCTAGAACTACCATAGTTTGCACATTGATCAGTACTGCACTTTGTAATTACTAAATTAGTATATGGTCTTTTATGCTCTAAGGTTTCCTATATTCTTGGTAATTAGTATAATATATTTTGTTTAATAAATATTTCTTATATAGGAAATATTAGAAATCTCTTTTTGGCTAAATTTTCCAATGTCAAGTCCATAATTTCTGTCCATTATCTTCTATGTGTGCTCTATGTCTATAAATTGCAGCTATTTCCTCATTTCACCTTTTGAGAAAGTATGTTTTAGAAATTCTTATTCCTTTTATATTCAAAATAGTCTAGGTACTTGTAGTTGGGGAAATTATATATGATTTAGTCAAGTGACTTGGAGTTTTTTATAGTTATTTCTTTATGCTATGCTTAATTGGGTACTTGTGGCTTGGAAAATATGTTTATGTGCAAAGTCTGGCAAGAGTGAAAATTAACTATTTATACATTGTCGATTGTAGATATTATTGTGGTTTTTCTCTTTTCTAATTTTATTTTCCCTGCAGGTTCTTGAGATTAATTTGGTTACTTTCCACAATGTTTCTGATGCTATGTTGGAAAATGGAATTTTCAGTCACTATGATCGTCCTCATCCTTTAATAATAAACATGGTCAAATTCAAACATATGTAACTGTTCCTCATGCATTGAATTAAAATTTATTATCTTGGAATTTTCTTTGGTCAAGTCTTCAAGGCCCAAATGCTAAACTATATTGCTAATGTAATTTAAGATTAGATGGTGTGGAAGGGGTTGATCTTCTTAGATGAGAAGATTAGCAGAAGGTGAGGAAGTATGTGGAAATTTTTTTGGATGGGGCGTCTCCTAGTACTAGTGTAAGTGCTGCAGAGGATGGTAATAATTAGTATGTGATTGAGAATGCAAAAATTTCTCGTACAACATGAAAAAAATGTAATGAAAAGATAACAAAAGGAGAGGTAACATGTTTTATCATTTAAGTATTCACATGCAAAGCATTAAACAAAGATGTTCCTGTCAGAAGCATTAATATTCAATTCTTTTGTGTTAGCTCTTTGATATTGATGAACCTACCTTAGCATAGAAGTTATTATTTAAAAAAAATTATTGGAAACTATTCAATAATGCTTATCTGACACTTTTCAAATTCTATTGGTTGATGCATATTTTGATCTCTGTGATCACTTCAAGGAAGCTAGTCATTTGCACCTATCTGAGTTTCGCTTCCCGACTCCATTATCATGGAAATTTGTGAAACTTTTGTCACTGCTTGATAGTAATTTTCTTCATATAAGAGCTTAGGTGTAGCACCTTTTACATCTATGTCCAAATAAGGCTCATTATTTTTTCATATGCTATAAACCAAAATGTTGGGTGATTTGTTTTGCACCGACACTGATGCAATATAGAATTATGGTAGCAATAGTAAATTTTAAGTATCTAAGGCATGTAACAAGGAGGGTTTTATTTTAGATTATGATATTAAATTATACATACTATTGCAAGTCTTTAATGGATGAGTTTGGGATGAGGAAGAAAAAAGAACTTTAAGATGCTAGAAACAACATAGGCTCATCTAGCTTTAGTTACAATGAATCAATGTGTCATGCCCAAAATTTAAGGGGAAAACACACCAATAAAAACTTTTTGAAACCTAAAGTTTACTACAATTGCAAGTTTTTGTGGTGATATGCACCAATGTTTACTTGGTTAACTATCCAAATGTTAAAATGAGATAATCCTCAAGGGGAATCATGACAAGCGTTGGCTTGACAACGTTCCTTGATAGATTAAATATGATTAGGTTTATTAGTTTGTTCAACTAGGTTTCAAATCTAAACTTAGCATAACTTTGTGAGGTTGACTTAAATAATTAACTGTAATAATAAGGGTTAAGAGTAATCAAGAGTATTTAATCAATAATATATATACATTTAAATAATTAGATTTAAGAAAGCTCAATTCACATTAACCCCTAAGGAATCTACTAGGTTGCATTGTTAATTAATATTCATGATGGTACATAAGGCTTCACTTTAATCCATAATTAATGTTGTTCAATAAAAACCAATTAATTAAGCCTTAACCGATGCAAAATCTAACCCTTCTTTGTTACTAATTTTATTAATAATTTAATTTAATAAATTTTATATACTAGAAGTCAGAATTTCCTCCATTAATTTAATTAATAATAGAATCTTCATCTTACCCTCTAATTCAATTAAAACAAGAATTCGTTAATATAGGACCTAAGGGGGACAGAAAATTCCATCTTGAATTATCTATAACATCCACCCCTAGATTAATTCTAATACAACTTACTATGAATTATCTTGTTGCTTAAAATATCAAATATTAATATTAATTAACTCATAATAAAAATTAAATGCCTTTTTTTTTTAATCGGTAAAAGGCCTGAGCCATGGATTAATTTTTATTAATGAACTTGATAACAGACTATGTATTGTTATCAAGTTTATTAATAAAAATTAATCCATGGCTCATGCCTTTTACCAATAAAAAAAAAATTGTATTTAATTTTTTTTATTTTATTACCATATTTTTAATCTTCAAAAATAAAAAGTGACCCTAAGCTTAAATTTAATATAGTCACTTAATTAATTCCTAAATTACAATTACCACATATGACCATAGTAAATTTTCCCATTAATTATAAAATCGCTAGATTTGTTCAAATATAAAAATCACTAAGTTTGAATGTTTATCTTATTAAATTTCAATCCCAAATCTAATTTAAATAAAAGACATTTACGTCCTCTATCAATTCTAATTACCATCCCATTAAATAAACCTTCACACTTAACATTGTTTAACCTAATAATCCACTTTCCATCACCCTTAGCAAGTCACCTTCATAGTCATCAATCTATCATTAGGATCCAAACCTTCTAAACATCTATAAATTCTTACCATTCAATGCTTTCAAGAAATGTAAAACATCATAACAACCTAAGTACTAGCAACATCAATTAAGATCATGGTGCAGGAGCACCTATGAAGTCACCTAAGGTCACCATGGATCTAATCAAAGGTAGAGGTTCAAAGTCATCCCTAAATGTAAATTGGGGTGTATTAGAACCAATAATGACAATTTGTAATAAAGAATGCAATGAAATGTTGTCAAGTCCTATTTGTCTAGGTAGAGGACTAAAACACCAAAATATTGTAATTTGGGTCAATAGTACCCAAAAGGGGTCTAAATAGGACTTAGAAGATTTTAAGGGAGTTAATTAGACCCTAGGAATAAGATTCAATAATTTTTATAAGTTATAATGCTTAAATTTTCAAAATTATGTAAGTTAAGAATTCAAATATTTGAATCTTAACGGTTACTTAGTTTAGGAGGGAAAATGGAATTAAACATATAAATGAATTTGTAATCCCAAATAACCAATTGGAATTGGGTAAAATAGTTGGGAGGCATTTTTATATGATCTGGAAAGAGCATGGAAGAACATAGTATGGCCTGGAATAGAGAATGTACAGATTACACCAGTTTAAGGCAACAAAGTTTTAAGTTTTTGCAAATTTCTTGATTTTTGAATATTCTAATGAGTCTAATTCATTGAATAGAAATTGATGTGTGTTTTAGAGTCTCTGTAAATATATTTTTAATCCATTTGTATTGATTTTGCATTGAAAGTCTCTAACTATACCTTGACAGAGCATAGTTTTGCATTGTTTTAAGAGAATGGATTGAGATTCATCCCCTTTTTTTAATCATTGTGACTTGTGGATGAATCAAAATTTTTTATCATTGAAATATAACACTAAATATGCAAGAAAATCTATCAGATGTTGCAGGAGATCTCCATTTGGTGTTTGCTGCAGGGTTAAGGAGCATGAAAATGCTTGGAATGCTATAGCAACAACATATTGGGCCTCATGAGGGGTATTTTTTATGTTGTGAAGAACTTATTTATGTTGAAAGGATGGTGAATCAACCTTTGGTTGGTTGATATTTAGCTTGGAGAGTCTAGATTGAAGAAGCCCTAGTTTTGGAGGGTTTGGGAAGCCTAATATGGAGCTTTTGATGTTCCCAAGGGTCTGAGACAAATTCCTTTTAGATATATGTGCTTTAGGACATAATTAACCATTTTCCAAGAGTTAGAGTCTTTTGGTTAAGTTTATGATATAGTTCATTTGTAAAAAGTGCCCATTTTTATACATTTTTTGGGTCCCAAAGTTGTAACAGCAGGGTATGGTCCAAAACAACCCGCCTCTTTCTTTATATATTTGTAAAACTTGATAAAGGGTATCTGAAAACCTAATTTTTTTCTAATTCATTCATAATTTTTTTGAGTTATGGGCTCTGGAAGGTCGTTGTTGTCCTAATGCAATACAATTAGGCCTCTTGGTAGAATTCAAGCACTTTGTGTATAGCCCATAGAATTTGACTTCATAGAAGTTGATTCCTTCTGAATTTGGTTGTATTTAGTCTCTTGTGGCTTTAGAAACCTTGATTCAAAGTGCTGGGTTGAAATCTCCTTTTGAGTTATTTGGGAAGGGTGTCTTTGAACCTTGTATTTCCCTTATATGTTTAATCCTTCCATTTTGTCAAGAATCCCACTGCCCTATCCTCTGCACCAGATCATTTACCAACTTCCTAGATGATTCATGAGTCCAAAATCTAAACCAAAAAAATAAGAGTTTCCATTCTTCATGTCTGTCCTAGTTACGCCAGTTTTGATATCACTTCACTATGTTATCCATAACGTTTTCATCAAACATTATTTTGGAAATCACTCCAATGGAAATGCAGAAAACTAGACTTCTCAAAACATATCCAAATCCAATGGTGCAATTGAGCGATACGACCCTTGTAAAGAGACCTAGTTGTTCTATCCCAAAATAACATAAAAATGAGACAAACAATCATCTAGGGCATCATATTTATTTCGTTACACCAAATCATTTGAAATGAGACTAAATGCATATCAAATCTCTGTGAATCTAGTTTCCAAAAACATAATAAATATATTTTTCCATAGTGGATTCAAGAGAAACACTCAAACCTTCATTGTCCACCCAATGAATCTAGTTAAATGCTTTTGAAGTCTCCATTTTTTGTTTTCAAAGAACCAATTATTTGGAAAGCAAGGAAATAAATCTAACCATAATAGGACTACATCTACTCTTTTGTTTCAAAGTAATATTTATTCATCATTAATAATATAATGTGAATATGATTTTTAATTGCCCTACCATAGAAATTCATACTACTATTTTACAACACAAAATCTCCAATAATAATAAGTCCTTTATCATTTTCTTTGAGGACATTACTTTTCAAACCAGCAACAAAATTTTCAAACACTCTAACTCTTAACCCACCACTACTTACAAAAGGCATAAAAATTCTACATAATCAACTAGAATCTTTCCTATACACACACACACACACACACACACTAGTACATTTGGTTCCTTTTTTCAATGGCTATGCATCACAATTCTGACACTACATCATCGGTCAAGCGACACAGACCGGTGTTGTAGTTTTGGTGTCAAAATCACTGACGGCTAGTATGTCCTTTGTTATTGCGACGATATTGATCATGGAAATATGCACTGGCTACGATGGTCATCATGCGAGTGTCACAATTATGATAGGTATGCAATGGATATGTTGTACATGCAACATCCAGCTGTCAGCTATTTTTGACATATGAACCTTCCATGTAGTGCTTTGGCATCAGTCGCTCTCTGAACACCATCGCAATTGCAATGGTATGCTATATTTAAAAAAAAAATACTGAGCTTCTCTTTGTTTTGAGAATAGTTTAACATTCTCTACTTAATAGGGCCAACCACATGAAGGTGGAAGCTCATTTGGCCCCTCCTAGGAACCTCTTATGAATCTTTACCAATGGATAATAATCAAACCCCCTTCAATGTGATAATTCTCCCTACAATGTCTCTTTTATATTTTTATTTTGATTCTTCTTGTCTTTAATCCGTTACAACCCTTGCATGGAAAATTGATGACATGTAACTGATTGAGTGTTTGATAATGTTAAGTTGAAGATAATGCAAGGCATTAAATCAGTTAATGGTTTGTATTGTCATTGATGTCAACTTGATATCATCTATACGGTCATGTACAAAATACCAAAGACTTCAGAGAATCAATGGAACAAAGGTTATGCTTTTAGCAATGCATAAAAGTCAAGTATTCAGTAAAGTGATAGATAACACTGATGGAGTGCACACCATCGGTAAAGGCAAAGAAGAAAAGTCACAGTGATACCTGACGAGAAGAAGACAGTGTTTCCTGATGAAGCAAACCACAGGATGCCTGACGAGCTGAAAATAGAGTTGCCCGACGGACGGAGATCCCAAAGCTAACTGGAGTCACACTGATGGAACTGGCAGTTGTAACCGATGACTAACTAAAGAGTTGACCGATGGAACAAAGAGTTTAGAAAATGACAAAATATATAGCTGGCAAGAGCTAAAGATAGAATTAATTGATTGTTTTCTTTGTTTTATTCAACCAGAGTTAAGTGATTGATTTAAAGAATATTTTTACAATTGGTATAAAGATAACTACGAGATAAATCAAGAGTTATTCTTTAAAACAGATTGGATGGATTTTTTCACACATCAAGATTCAAGAATTAAGAATCAATGAATATTATGTCTATATAAGAGACAAGCTTAATTCATTTCCTTATCACATTCACGGAAAAGGGGATTAAGGGGAGTGAATAGAAAGAGGATGCTCAAGAGAAACTGATGAAGAACAACTTCATGTAGTACTAATCAATCAAGCTGAAGGAGAGCTAAGGAATTCTGCAGACACCGAAAAATAGTGAGCACAACATCATAGAGAAGAAAGTATGGAGCATAAAACAATTGAATTGATACATTGATTAGAGAGGTAATGTACTTAAATAGATCTGAAAATCTGCAATTCAAGTTGCATTAGAAACAGGTCATTTTTTTTCAGTTTAACCATTGAAGCATCAAGTCTCCTAACAGAGCAGGACTTAACAGTCTTCTATATATTGAGGTATACCCCAAGGAGTGCCAAAAAGGTTGATTCATGAAAGTAGCATTGGATATGCCCGATGCCTATTGATGGTCTAAGAGAGAGGTTGATTTAAGGATGGCAACATTAGATGCCCGATACTAAGTGACAACCTATATGTGTAAAATCCTTTAACAAGGTCACACCTAATAGTGTGTTCATAACCTTTAACAGGGTTGGCTCTTAACAGGGCTCACTTTAGAAGAGTGGAAATTTGGGGTACTGGTCCCAATGATTTTTTCCCTTGACAGGGTTTCCACATTAAAATCCATGTGTTATGTGTATATGGTTTATTACTTTACTATTTTACATTTCACATATGCATTTCTAGATTTATCAGTATACTTTGCATATTTATTGTATTTTGGTAAATAGTTATACTGCTTATCGGTAAACAAGGAGAATAAGGACAGACAAGGAAAACTGACAGACAGTTAATCATTATAAGTATTTCATGGCATGCATCTTGTAGGGACATAATAATCTGAGGTTTATTTGATTGGTGGTTAGATTAAGGATAAGTTTTTGAGACCACTGATTCACCCCCCTCTCAGTTATTACTAACAATTGGTATCAGAGCTTGTGTGCTTAGAGGAAAGGTTTCAAGACCTAAGTCAAAGAACACAAGATGAACAGACGAGATGTTCCCAAGTTCAACAAAGATAATTTTGCTTCATGGCAAAGTAGGATAAGACTCCACATAGCAGGTATTGGTAATAATGTTACTCAATTCCTTGAAACTGAATATGTGTTTCCCATAGGAGCACCAACAGTTGAACAAATGAGAGAGAAGCATGAACATAATGGCATGATGATAGAGCTTGCTTCCTCACTCTCCGATGCTAAATTTGAAGATGTCAAAGAATGCAAAACTGCAAAGCAGATGTGGGACAAATTGAAGCTTGTACATGGTGGTGACAAAAATGTTTTGAGAGCCAAGGTAGAAAGCCTTAGAGGAAAGTTTGATGATCTCAAAATAAAAGAAGGAGAAAAAATCACTCAGTATAGCACAAGAATCAAAGAGGTAGTCAATGCTATCTGAGGAGTTGAAGGTGTACTAGAAGAAGATATAGTGGTAAGTAAAATTCTAATAACGTTACTGCCTACTTATGTTATTAGAGTATCTGCCATTCAAGAAATGAGAGCAGTAGCAAATAGCAATGTTACTCTAGATAGTTTAATTAGAAGACTGATTTCATTTGAGATGAATAACTTTGATAATAGTGTCTTACCAAACATAGAGTCTGCATTTAAAACTTCTATGAGAATAAGTAAATCAAGTCACA
>MU225072.1:4969768-4989080 GCA_018584345.1 Thuja plicata
TTCCCCCCCCCCCCCCCCCCCCTCCCTCTCAGTTATTACTAACAACAATAACATTTGTCATGGCCATCTCTTTGAAATTTAGACAACAGTCTAGCAATTGTCTCCCTATTTTGATTGAATTCCCTTGTATTATCTGACATGATCCTTAATGTTTATATCTGCAAAAACATTGGACATGTTGTACTTAATGTTTATATCTTCACATATGGTTTTGATAGAAAATGGTCACTCTATTTTCTCGTGGTGAGAACTCTTTAGTTGTGACAAAAAATGACATGTTACAGTAGGTTTTATAAATGATATGTTACTTTGTAAATTTAACTTTAGGTTTTATAACTGTACATATATTTTCTTTGACTCATCTACATTGTAATCATATCGATAGGTTGATATCAAATTCTATGTCAAGATTTACAACATTAAATTGATCATAGTTGGAAGATTTAGATACAAGAAGAATATGAGTATAGCCAATTTTTAGAAGAATATGAATGAATGCAAACATACATAAGTGGATGAACATAAATAATGAAGGTACCAGACATTTCTTGAAGTAATGAAGTGTTGACCTGGGGTTGAATCTAGTATGCTTCTATATGATCCAGAACCTGGAAGGAAGGAAAAGATGGGGTTAGATCCAAAGGATCTAAGCAATGCCTGACACCCTATTACTGATCCTCATCTACAATTATGCATGTGCATAGTCAAGTGATACACTTCTAAAAGGAACAAGGATAAAATTTACCAAAACCCATCCAAGAGTTAGACATCATGGATTCCAATATCATGCATCTACACAATAATTTATAAACATAAAACATCAGTTGTGGCCTTTAAGCCTCCAATATTTTAAGGAAATAAAATACAAAAAAACTTCTTAAAAGTACAATGGATCTTACATTAAAATGGCTTTAATATGTTGTAAAATTTCAATATCTAATACAATGATTTAACATCAAAGCTAATGATTTTATCAAAATATGTCCAACGTATCTACATGAAATTCTAAAAAAGTTTCAGTATCTACAATATCCCTTTGTTAATCACATATATGCATATGGTCCCAACAAAGTAGTGCACAAACTACACAAAGAAGGCATCGTAGAAACATGATTTTTGCTTTTACTATTGAAGCAATCTCGATGGCACTAGTTGCCTCTCAAGCCTTGCACAAGTTGCCCTCATTTCCTACATCAGGTATAGACATAGATGGGGTAGATTTAAATGTAGTTTCATTGACCCACCGAAATTATTTAAATCCACTATTTCCCTGCAATACCAAATCTACATCAGTTCTTAGTAAAATGATTACTTGTCACATTACTTTTAAACATAAAATATAATTCCATATCTAGACCTTTTTCCTATTTTGGAAACCCCATAATTGATGCCCAAGATTACTTGTTGTGTGTGACGTCTTCAACACATAAGGGCCAACACCACATTGACACATAGGAACATTGACTGAATCCATCAATGCTATATCGATAAATATTGCACTGTCATTCCAACATATCATTTTGTTTAGTTGATTATTTTGTTCATTCATACTAATTATAATTGCAATAAAAAGAAACATACTAATGTAGACAACATCTCAAATTAAATTGCAAAATGACTATTGTCAATCACAGTACAAAATGAAAATGCTTTATATTTGATGATATAATGAATTTGAACAACATGTAAATGCAACATCCTAACTGCACATGATGGAAACCATATGCATAGTTGTGATTGGGAATTTTAGTCCTTACCACTCATGCTTCATCCTTGTTATATTCGTGGCTGAAATATTGGTATTTAGACTCGACTCACTTTCCTAGGTACTCCTAATTATAGGAATTGGAGTTGAACCATGTGTCACCTACACTCTTGCAAGTCATTATCGACACATCAATGATTTTCGTGACATTAGTTTGTCAAATGCATCTGACATGATAAGCAATTTGTGCATGTCAAACTCATGGATGAAACATGGGTCAATGAGTTTGACTCAAAAAACTATACACTTGAATCCAAATAGCAATATCACAAGATAATGAAAAGTTTTGATGAAAATTTAATGGGAGATGTAGTCGGGTATAAAAACCTCAACTACATATAAACACATCAAATATTCTATGGAATGAATATCAAATCCACTGATTGTAAACACATGTGAACTAGTGAACAATACCAGAGAATTATCACTATCCAATGAAAACTGGATAGCAAATTGAACAATCAAGAATACTACATTGGTGATGCAAAATTTTCATTAGTAGTAAACAAAGTAGAAGAAAAAGTAAGCTTATCATCATGGTGGACACAACCTCCAATATAAAGTTGGATTAGGAGAGACATGTCTTGTATCAAGGAGCCATGTAAATTTTAGTAATATAAATAGTTACAAGTGTCATTTCTAGATTGCTCCAATTTTAGTAACAATAAATGTGTTGTGTCATAATCAAAGGATTTACAAATGTGTCATTACTTATAGAGAAGGTGATAGAACCATATCAATATGTAAGGAAGCAATGCTAATTTAAGATAAAAACACATATCATCATTATGTAATAAGCATTAGTGTAGTGGGTGATAGAAGTTTAAGGTCATCTTAGGAAAGAATCATTCAGAAAAAGAAATAAAAATTTTATTGGAGAAGAGGAGTCCATTGTGAGAATAAAAAAAATGTTGTTATAGTATTCAAAGTTGGTTTTTGAGTTGTAGCAGATATAGATATTGCAAAGGAATTCATGGAAAAGATCAAAGTTTGAAGTGATAAGAACATTCATAGCCTCATGAAGACAACATCATTCAATTAAGTGAATGATGCACCAATGATCACTTTGTGATTATCACTCACAATGATTCATATAGTACAAAAAATCATTATTCTTTGACATAAAATGACAGTTTCAATAATATCAAGATCAATATATATGATGGGATGCTTCACCAATAGCAAAGTATCAATACTTTCATGGTTTTCATATAAGAACATGTGGTGTGAATAATATGACAGGAGAAGAGGTTCAGATAGGCATCAATAAGTAGTGATAATTTATGATTTTACCAATATATTACAATATCAAACCATATCAGAGTAGGAACAATCAAATTTGGAGAGGAAGGTACATTATCAAGAAATTTTGGCAAGGGCAATTGCATAGAAAGACACTTTTCAATGCTAAATTTTTAGCATTTCAATAATGGAGCACAAATTAAAAATCACCAATGGTATAGTAAATGATATAGTGATAGTGAGAACTAATTAATGCATGGGAGCATCCCAAGGTACAATCTAACTGACTATTTCAAGAGTATCATATGACAACATATTTTCTAAAGGGATAGGACATGAAGGAGACAACTACATTAGTCAAGTGTGGAAATGCTTGATAAGAATCAAAGCATTCATTTATCGAGTGGAGGGAGCAACAATACATTAAAAAAATACTCATAGAGTGGAATTCATGTGCAAGTGATATTAATAAGAAGGTAACAGGTTCAACACAAGGAAAATAAAATGCAACGTAGTTTTCAAAAAGTAGCTATTAAGTCAAATACTGATAATGCTTGTATAGAAGGGTCTCATTGTTCATAAGCCAAAGGATACACAATGCAGTTTACATTAATGTATTAGAGAAGGACAACCATTCAAGTAATGTTTATGTTTTCCATGCTTCAGTTTGATCGAAAATTTATTAGCCATAAATGCACAAGGAAACATAAAAGTGAACATAGTAGCTCCATGCATCAGTACCAGAGATAAAAGAAATAAAAATAAAAATCATTTGGAACAAAAAAAACAATATGAAGAAATTATTATCAAAGGAAATATTGGGCAATCACTTACAAGAGATTATTATAGAGCTAAAAAAAATGAATATCTTGCATGAAAGGAAACATACAGTGACAGAAAACCTGAATCAAATGACACAAACAATCGATGGAATAGTTAATATGGAAGTATGATACATCAAACAGTTTACACTATTATACCCTAGCATAGTGTAATTCATTGCTTATATATGATAAATTAGATAATGAGCATGTTAATTGCAATTAGATGGTCAAATGGATAAAATGTTACAATATTTTACAATCAACATATAAAGACAACACCATAACACAATCAATTCAAAGACATATCTGAAGAAGTGCTATTGAACAAATTAAAATATCATGAGGATGGATGTTAGTCATTATTTCCTTGTATTTGGGGTAGCTACGGTATTAAATGGAGTTCAACATGTCAAGAATCAATTTATGATAAAAGACCAAGATGAATATATCATTTCCATCAAACCCTATAACATATACTAAAATTGCATAGGAATCATGGAAGTGAATGTACTTGCATGTTTTATAGAAATGAAGTGTCAATAAAGCAAGTATGGAGCAATAGGACAAAGGAAAGAGACCACAATGTTTAAGGTTTTAGTAAAATGTAAAATCAAATCTACAATGGGATGTATTATTTTGTTTAGAAGGAACACACAATGGATTTGTCACCAGTCATGATGACAATCTCAGTCACAAAGGGTATAGAAACATTGTGATTGAAGAGAGTAACATTAAAAGGATTATAAAAAGTAGACTTTTTATTTATCAATGAAGAGAATAGAAATATGGAGCTTCATGAAAGATAGTAGTAGACATTTGAAAATAAGCACAAGAATCAATGGGCGGACACAACCATGAAGTTATTCATAGTATAATGAGTAACCATAGTTATAAATAAAATAACCTTTGTAAGTTATCCAGAGATCCGGTCCATAAATATGTATAGAGTAGTGAGGGCTTGAAACAAAATTGACAATGTGTAGAGAAACCCTTGTTGAGATAATATGGCTTCCAGAGATGGAAAAAAACCCAAAGTTCTCCTTTGTACACTTTTAAAAAGGAAATAGGTAGACATTAAGAGCTACGACATGGTATATAAAGAATAATACGTTAATGCAAACAAAAACTTTAGTCAATATCAAAGTGTTTCATTATATTTTAGTTTCACATAAATGAGTTTTATTTTTATAAATTCAGAAGCAAAATCACTTTCAAAAGCACGTGGAAAATGGAAAACTACTATTTGTCTACTAAGGATTTATCACCCAAACATCCCATCAAGACATCATCTTTGAATACAAAATCTTTGTGAGTTAGGACTAATACATTTTTTCCTTTTAGGATAGTCAAAAAAATAATTAATGACCCTTACTAAAATGGGTTCCAATAAATTGATTTGGACTCTTAAAGACCCTACAAATCCCTCTACCACCACACATAAAATGGATCAACCTTCTTTTGTCTTATATAAGGTGATTTCTTCCAATTTGTTGTCAATTGAAGTCTTCTACATAGGGAAATTTATGGATGTATAATCATTCCCCAACCTCCAAAATGACCAAAACCAACTTGCAACCAATTTGCAAAAAAAATTCATTACAAATGAAAATGTTGTCATGACAACATGACAACTTTTAAGAAACTTTTACATCTTTTCATCAAATGACCCAAAAGCATCAAGAATGGTCATATATGGTCACTAATATCCAAATTTTAGAAGAATATGAGTGAATTTAAACATACATAAGTGGATGAACATAAATAATGAAGGTACCAGACATTTCTTGAAGTAATGAAGTGTTGGCCCAGGGCTGAATCTAATATGCTCCTGTATGATCTAGAACCTGCAAGGAAGGAAAAGATGGGGTTAGATCCTTTTCTTGAGCTCCTCCTTACCTATCCATTTGACAAATGAACCACAATCCCTAAAATTATCCCATCTTGGTTGCATGAAGGTTGATGAGATCGATATCACCCTACTTCTTTTAGTGGAGAGTAAGGGTTCACTACTTGCGATATTTTCTTCTTAGCCCACAACTTATTTATTTGGGGTTTACCACCACTTTTGTTATTCCTACAAAAATTACTCTTGCTTGGAACCCTTTCCGCATCCTTCCATGAATTCATGTGGTTCTAAAAATGGATTACTATTCGTTTCCTTGTCCAATCATTCCCTATCTCCCTTTTAAATATTTTTTGTAATACGAATCCTAGTTGTGGCCTCCTTCCAATTGGTATTGCATTTGCCCCGCATGAGGGAAAAGTTTCTGACCATCTAGATTTGTTTAGGTTTCTTCAAAGTAGCAAATATTCCTACTTTTCTTTTAGTGTGACATTGCTCATTTTTATTTTATTTTATATGACATAAATTATTATAGATAAACATATTTTATTATATTATATCATTGTTTATATTATTATAAATAAACACATTTTATTATATTTTATAATTAATTCTATCTAAAATAAATAATTAAGATAAGAATTATAAAGATACATATTATAAAGTCCCCATTTTAAGCACTTAGATGGTGTTGAGTTCAAATCTTCTCCAATACAAAAATAAGGTATTATAAAGATTTTATAATGTAAAATAAAAAATACAATTGAATATATATGTACAATTTTATAATATTTTTTTATATCAACAATATATTTAAATTTTTTTTATAATGGATAAAATTATAATATATAATAATATGTTACAATTTTATAATAAAATATAAAATAACCCCCCCTCCCACCTCTCTCTCTCTCACATCTGTATCTCTAAGACTCTACCCCAATTATTTTTTGTCTCTCTCCCCCCTCTTTCGTTCTTCCTATTACATCATTGATTATTTTCCTTATTCAAAGGTTTTATTTCAATTGTGTTTTGGATCTCTTTAATTGAATGAAAAGATGTTTTGAAGCTATCACTTCTCATCCAAATCTGTGTTGAATAACACCATCATTTTCTAAATGCTCTACCAATTGATCTTATGTACTAAACAAATGTACCAAAAAATAAACCAATTTTTTTTCTATTTGACTTTTCACACCTCTTCCACACACCCATTGCACACCAAGGTGTAATTGCTAGTCATTATATCTATATCTAGGAATATTTTGTTTTTCTTGGCCCCCCTTCCCAAGGAATATGATTATGTGACCGAAACCTTTAAGACAACCATAATTTAAGCCTTGCGAGAGAAAAATTTGATGAACAAAGGTTGACGACAACTAATATTGTGAAGGGCATTCCAAAATAGAATGGCTTCGGCTGTAGCAATCGTCCCTTTCTAGAGGACAGTGAGAATGTCATATGTAGCGTATGCTAATGTATGTGCTACAATGCTCAGAAATTGCCTTAAAGAGACCTATAAATCTGAGTATGTTGCTTGTGAGAGGGTTCACTACTCTATCATCAAATGGGTCGATAGAAAACAGGAAAAACTAGGTAACCAATATGTCTTTCTCTAGAAAAATGTTTTGTATTTTCCTAATCCATGCTTACACTCAATACAATACATGATTGCAATGCATTTTTTTCCTCTTTTTTCTGTGAAAATTCAAACGGGAACAACCAAGTACCCAATTCATTTATCTCTATCAATGTGTTATTGGCTTTCCTAATCCATTCATACCCAGAATACAATGCATGATCAGAATACCATATTTTCTTGTTTCTTTGTTTCCTGTGTAAAATACCCTAACCACAAATCCCTATTGAACTCTTGACACTATTGTGATTTTTATGTGCTATCCTCTAGGAGAAGTCATGATTCCCATCAATGGAACTAGATCACTAATATTGTAGTTTATTTAACAAAGGATCTTACTGGAAGAAATTTCCTGATAATTGATACTGATGATAGAATGCTTATTGAAATGCATAGAAAACTCAGTGGCTTTGTGACCATGATATAAAAAAGGGAATGATTTATCCAAAGATTAAAGAAATTAATATTCATTTCTTATCTCATTGTCTTATTAAAGGACCTCCTAAATTTTCTCACAGGTGCTTCTGAGTAGATGAAGTAATAAACTATGTGATTTTGAGCTCTACCTTTTACGTGTTTCTTTCCAAAAATTAGGGCCCTCTTCATGCATGCACCTCAATAATAGTTAGGGCCCTCTTCTCTACTGTGACTCAATTTTCCCCCACTATTCTAAAGGGCACCCATATCTGCTTCTTTCACATGATAAACTAACTCTACCTTCTATACTGTTGATGTTGCACAAGGCACAGCAGGAGATAAATACATTGTGGGAATACACCAAGCACAAAGAAACAAGACAAACACACAATTATGCAATCACCAACAGGCTTCACACAGCTCGATCATAGTTAGGGCCCTCTTCTCGCACGCAGCTCGATCACAAAAATTATAAATGCCCCTTTCTTTTTCTTTTTTTTTGTGTTTATAATCACGTGGGTGTCAAAATTATGACGGTACCATCGCTATTACGACAGCATCAGGGCATCTTAGAAAACAACACACAAATGGTAGTGTCATCTCAAATTGGCGTTAAAATTTGACCCCAAATATATATATATATATATATATATATATATATATATATATTTAAATCATGGACATATTCACATGGTTCTCTCAACACTCATACCTTCCTTTTCCCAAGCTTTCACATTCTTCGTCAAGAGTTTAAGCATAACCTCCAAATTTATAAAGGTTGACCATGGAGGCTCACCTACCAACCTAGGCCTTTACAAGGCCACCCCCAAGCTTGGGGAACCAAGAATGGATGGGAATAACCATTTCAAACACAAAAAAAAAAAATATAAAATTTACAAAAAACTCTCAATTCCCATGGTTTTCACAATGGTTGACTTTGGACCCATGAAGAGGGGTGAAGGTGAAACATGAACCCAAATAGGAGAATGATAATATATAATAACCACTCCTTCAACAAGGCTCAATAGATCTAAGAGAAATGACTCACATGGGCGATATTACAACAATATTCTCCCATTTCACATACAAATTCTTCCCTTATCACCCCAAAATGTGTATTACATCAAATGGAAACATGGAGCCCATACTCCATTCCCTATCCCTCTCCTCCATGAGGAGATACTCTACACTATTTGGGAATTCCCAAAACCCTTTAACCTCAAGGTTCTCTTTCATCCCAAGGGTGAGTATGGCCTTGCACACCCATAAGAAAACAAAGCAAAAACAACAAAGAGGAAAACACATAGAAATCCATGAACAAGCTTAAAGCTTCACAAAAATAAAATTACTACATTTGCATACACATAATATATAAAATAAGAACAAGAATATTCTATGAAAGGAGCACCAACCTTACTCCACGCAAATGGAAAAATGAAAGTTGAGTTGATCTTTTTCCCTCCCTTGGCTTTTTTCCTTCCTTCACCAAAATAAACAACTTGACCTAGAAGTCTCCAAGTTTGGAGAGTGTGCAATCAACTTCCAAACTCCTCCAAAATTCCACTAAAATTAAAATCCTACCTAACTCTCTACCTAACCCTCAAGATGATTGGGGACACATTTTTTAATACATTCATCACTCTCAAAGAAAGCACTTTTTGAAAGGTAAAAATTGAGGTTTGGGCATTCTATTGGTCAAAATTTAACCCCCAACCCATAGTAAACCTATTAGGCTATCTAAATCCAACCCTAAATAACCCCTAGGGCTCTATTTAACCCCTCAAAATTCCACTATGAGTTGACTTGCGAAAATACAAAATGAGATTCCCTCCAATGGCACAACAACCAAGATACCTAACCCAGGGACTCTACAATATGACTCTAGGGTAATAAACTAACCAAATCCAACTCACTTGGTCATTCCAACTCACATGTACATGTGTTAATTGACACCACAAAAATAAAACACATCACATTACTACACATATGTCATGCCAAGAGGATAAATCATAATTACATAATTTACAATTTAATACAACATTCAAACAATAAATTTACTAAATAAACACATAAAAAAGAGGTTATATCTCCCCTTGGAGTTAACCTTGGATTAACACAGTATTCACATTAATCCATCCATGATTCCCTGCATTTAAATTCCATGATCAATTTCTTGCACACTAGATCAAAATATCAGTAGCTCACGAAAGGACACACACACACACATATGATAACATAAAACACCTCTATTAGTACTTTGTATTTTAAAACATTCACCATAAATTAGGATGAAATTTACTATTAGATTTCCACAAGTAAAATTATATAACTCATCAACTATCATTGAATCTCATCATTATATAACTTCCTAATTTATCTATCAAAAGCATCCTTAAGTATTTTCATAGTCAAGGCATCATAAATAGTTTTGAATCAACATCATATTCATTTTAAATTCTATTTCATGAATTCCATTTCAAATTAAACAAAATAAGCAGAATCCAAATCTACTCTCATATTCATAACATCAAGATTAGTAATTATGAGCATATAAAGTATATCCTAATATCATCATCATAATATAGAAGAAATCATCATATAAGGTCTAATTATATGAAGTCTTTATCCGAATAAGTCTAATGTATCAAAATAGTGTAACATCATATAATAACTTATCAAATCCATTTCAGGGCTTTCTCTAATCTTAATTCTCAAATTTCACGAAATCCTTTATTAACCGCATCATAATTGTCTTCTAATCTAGTCAGTCACTAAGAATCATTAAAATACATCCTAAAACATTCATCATAGGAATCATTAGTATAAGTATCCTAATCAAAATACTCAATCATTCATAGAATCGGATCAATCAATCATAGACAGGAAGTAAATGTCAAACAAATCTAATTTTACTAACCTTACTGCATGTAAAAATAATATATTTGATTTAATCAATCCAATTCTTACTTGAATTATCTTTTTTAACTTTTTAAGAACACCACTACATACTAAAACACAACTCAACTCAATTGATTTATTTACACTCACATCCAAAAAACCTTTAAGTACCACACATTAAGCACAACTAATCTTATTGCAAATCTCAGGCTATTCCTTGCACCATATTTGTAATGCCCCGCCAGGGGACCCAAGAAAGATTAACCTAAAACATGTTACTAAGTTTGCAGAATATTTTTTTTAAGAGTTTACAATTGATAAAGAATTAACAATATTGTGGAAGCAATATAACATAAGACATATATACTCATAAATGAAACTCATTTACAGATTACAAATCCTGAGGGTTCTATGATGTAGAATTATGTAAGTTAACTAATCTACTAAAAGAAAGTAAATAATATAACATCTTTATATAATGCAAGTGAATAACAATAACATCATCCCATAAATAAAACCTAGATACAACTGAAATCATAATGAAACAACATCCACTGCACAAGTTGCAGGGTATGTGGTAAAACCAAGTATGAAGTACAATACAATAATCCAAGAATTTCACAACTGATACAATGATACAGGATACAAGATAAGAAAGATAAGATAAAGTCTCCAATGATGAAGAACAAGAAGGCACAACATCAAGGATCATCCAAGAAAAAGTCACGAATGTTAGATGTCAATGGTAATAAGAATAACTATCACCCAACCACGTGGAACCAAAGGTCCACTCCCACTATGCTGAGGAGATAATAATAGACCCCAATCAGATAATAGAACCAAAGAAGGTAGTGACAAATAAGAAAGGGGATCCTGATAGCTCTCTAACTCAAGGGAAAATGACACATATAGGAAACCTAGAATATGTACAGGAAGGTGTCATCATATATGTCTAACCCTTAAGTCTCATCCTGGTAGTCTCTCTGGACCCTGACACTTAAATAACCATATACTATATCAATGACTCATCAACCAAATGAAGCCATTAACTATGCCAGAACCATACCTCGTAGGGTAGAAAGCATCCTCTCATCCTCCATCTTAGCCTCTGCAAGTGCTCAAGCATGGGTGAGGTACCATATCTTATTAATTCATTTTAAACCCCCCAATTATGTATTATGTTATCACTTGATTAAGAAAACTTACAATAAGAGATCTTGGCTGCCACTTGTGGGCTTGGACATTTATTACAAGCCACCCCCTACTACACAACTAGATAGCCTACCCTAATGCTCCAACCAAAAGAACCAAAAGAAAGAAAAAAACCAAAACGATGAGAGCTTCTCATAAATCATAAATTAAGATAATCACCACGGAAAATGTTGGAGCATAACAAATAACATATCATCATATACAAGGATCCAAACTGTCCATCCTATACTGGACATCTCAACATAACAATGAAAATTCACATATCACATCACAAGAACCCATCTTCAAACATGGAGTAACATAATTCACAAGAATTAATATTCAGAAAATAGAACCACTATAACAGTAGAAACAAGGTGACCAAGATAATTAGGACTCAACACAAATGTGGTCGTCACCTTTTCTTGGTTAAATAACATAATGATCGGAGACTCAGAGAACACACAACATAAGCAACATATGTATAGAAAATAATACAAGAACCAACCAAGATATGAAAATGGTTATAAATTTTCCACAATATAAACCCAAGTAATAAAGAGATAAAATCATAAAATAATTCAAGTTTTAGAAGACAAAATCTCTCCTAGGGCATCACTCTACCCATAACGACAATTAACCACAACAAAGACAAAATAAAACTCCAATTAAAATAACATATCCATATATAAACTATCTTTTGATCAAATAATATAATTAACATTAAGTCGTACTCAAAATTAATTATGAGTTAATTAAATTATCCATAATCCCCAATCCATTATTATTAACTTGGGATCTTATAAATATATTACAAATCCCTTTCTCATAATTGAACTCTTAAATTTAAATATAAATTTAGTTTTAAAAGTAATATATAATCCAAAATATAAGTCCTTAACGATTTATGTTATAACCTAAAGATTATACTTAATTAACAAAATATTAATCAAATATAATTTAAAATATAAACAATTAACAAAATTAATATAAATTAATCAACATTAACAATCAATAAACATTAACTATAAATACTTATAAATAAACTAATATAAAAATAAATTTTAAACTAATTAATCTAATCAAATTTTAAATAAATAATAAATCAGATAGACAAAACTCATTTTCAACTTAACCTTTATTTAAAATAAATAATAAAAGTAAATCTTAGTAATGGGGTTACGTGACCCCCACTCTGGTTTTGTTTTTTTTTTTTTTTTTTCTCTTTTTTGTTTTTCTTCTATAAAATAAATAAAGATAATTGTTTTATTTTTATTTTTTTTATTTTTTTTTAAAATAAATATTATCTTTTTTATATTGATTTATTTATTTTAAAATAAATAAATAGTATAAATACAACCCTTCTTTTTTTAATATATCTTTAAAAGATACCAATTATCATATATTCGAAAAAAAAATTGTTTTCTTTTTAATTCAATAAAAAGGTCATTTCTATATATAAATATATAACAAATAATTATTTACTATATTGATTTATTATTATTAATTTTTTTAACAGAAGGAACATTCCAGTAAGATGAAAAATATAATTATTATTATTATTTTTTTTGCTCGGTAATAGATGATATTTTATTAATAAAGTAAAGATTTACATACATAACTTGGAAAGAAATATAACCAGATAAGGCCTATGGCCATACAATCAATAGTCTACCTATTCTTCTAGAGCCTTATCAAAATGACAGTTACATTCTATCAGAAAACCCTACTTCAAAAGCCTAGCCATTAGACTACCTGACCGATCTATGGCTTTATACAAAGAAACAATATTTAGATAAAGCCTAGCCATTAGACTACCCAACCGATATATGGCTTTATACAAAGAAGCTATATTTAGATTTATATATATCAGAGTCTATACAAAAAAGTATTCCATCAGTTTTTTATCTTTCAAGTAGCTTTCACATCTGCATCAAATTTCCTAGCCCTTTGCATGAGGTTTGTCCTTGCCTTTCGTGGGATTTTGCAGGTTTGAACTCTTTTCACCGCTGCTGTGATTTCTTTGTTGTTTTGGATTTCCTTCTTGATTTTCTCCCATTCATCACCAATCTGCCTTTTATAATCTGCACTCCCCTTCAGTCCTATCTATCTAATAAAGGGCACTCTTCAATACTCCTTTGCTTCATTATCATTTGCGAAGCATTTCGAAAAATCTGACCCAAAGCCTAGTTCTGCCCATTCCAAGATGGAATCGAGGCCTCCTATTAAGTCTTCAGAAAAAAGAGCTTTTTCAACCCATTTCACTACTTCAATAGGCTCTCCTAGTTTGAGCCCCCACGCAATAATCATTGATATTATCATTGTGTTATCCCTTTGCATCAAGGGAAATTCTTGAAATTTTGGTCCCAGCACTCGTATAACCGCATCCACCATCTCATATGTTTTGATCTTAATCATCCCGATGATTCTCTCTTTGCTAGCAGCTCCATGAAATGACTTCATTTGGAACTTTGTCTGCATTGTGAAGTTAGCATGCATTTTCTCTCCACTCTATAAAAAAAAACCTGCAAAAAACAATTTACAAAAAGCAAACCACTAGCCAAATTCGCTCAGTGTTATGGTAAAAAGTGTGTTAGATTTTCCTTTCATCGACACTCAACCATAATTTTAGAATACACTTGATACATCCATCTGTCTTGTTCATCATTCTTCAATAAATGTGATAAAAGGCTTTGTCCTCTACATCCCCCATGATATCAGTTTCACATGTGGGATTTCTTTCAGTGAGCATCTGTCCAATCATTCATTAATTCGATGCGACCAAACTCTCCCTTTTAATATTTCTTTATTGCCATTTTCATTACTCCTTTTCATTCTGACTATCCATCATGAAAGAAGGATGACACATTCTGTCCTCACCGCCAATTTCATATCCTTCCAACTTATTGATTTACATGTGAAACTTTGCAATCCATCAACATTATTAAAGTTTATATGTCACACACACATGTAATTGAAACATTATTGATATCTTTGTTAAATAAAAGATTATTTAAATAAACTATCCATTGTTTTGGACATTTTCAAAAGCTAATTCACCCACCTTTTCAAACTTTACTGCCCATTTCAATAAGACATCAGCCTCAATATTACCCTCTCGATAGGTGTGTGTGATTTGAAAGTCTTCAAAGGTCTGGAGCATATTTACAACATTATGGATTAACATTTACAAGTGTCATGCCTCCATTTTACCATTTTTAATTGCATTTATTATAACAAGAGAGTCCCATTCTAAATGTAATTTCTGAACTCCTAAAGTAGTTCCCATGCTGATTGCTAGTAAGGCTACATTTCCTTATGCTTCATTGTTTGTGCCTTCCTTCAATTTTTGGGCTCCAAAAGCCATAATCTCTCCCCTGTGATCCCTTACTATTACACCCGCTCCTAAAGGCCCTGGGTTGCCCTTTGCAGCTCCATCAAAATTTACCTTAATCCATCCCTCCTCGGGGGCAATCCATGTGACTACTTCACGCATTTTGCATTTCTCCTCTCTATGGGAATTCATTTGACCATTCTTGCATTTTAAAATAGGCCATACTCTTTGTAATTTTTGATCCATCACTGTGAACTGTGTTGATATTGGTGTTTTGATTGCATTAGCATTGACCATTTCTTTAATGGTATGATTTACTCTATTTTTAAGCCTTGTGATATCTTCTTTCCTGTCCTGAAAATGCCTTTTGTTTCTCTCCTTCTAAATTTACCAAATAAGGATGGAAGGGCTCATGATCCATGCTAAGGAAAAGGTGGATTTCATAGGTGGTGTGGGCCAGCATCTAAAAACATCAATTAACTTATTCGGTAGTGGCCTTTGCCATCCCAATTTCCCTTGAATCATTTCCCAACATTGAGAGGCAATCTTACATGTTAACAACATATGATTAGCATCCTCATCATCCTCTTCACATAATAAACATCTAGTCGGTCCCATTATACCAAATTTCTGTCTTTTGATCCCAGTTAGAATTTTGTCTTTAGTAGCAAGCCATGCAAAGGCCCCTGCTTTAGGTAGGAAATCTTTGCTCCAAAGAAGCCTTGTGGGCCATTCCTCTTGTTCATTCTCTATATCTAGCAATTTGTAGCCCACTTTCACTGAGTATTTTCCAATGGTTGCTGCACACCACTTAATAGTGTCTCTTTCTGTATTTATATTCACACTTTGGCTTGCAAATATCTCTTTCATCATTTCGGCTTGCTGAACATTTAGCCCCAAAATATTAATATCTTTCCAATCCCACACTACACCGAAAGGACTATTTTTCTATTCACTATAGGAATTCAGCTGAGAACCCCAACTATTCATACAAATGCTTCTCATCTCCTTATATTTGGGGTTTTTAGCTAAGATTGGGTAACCATTCCATGATTCATCCCAAAAATTTACATTTTCTCCATTTCCAACTTTCCAAGTTATATGTTGTGTTATAACAGGTCGACAACTAGAAATAAAATTCTAAACTGCAGAGCCTTTTGGCGGGTTTGGTGTAGTTAAAATCCTCTCATCTTCCATTGAATCTAGATATTTTGCTTTTAGTAGCTTGACCCATAATATATTTGGGTTTTGATAGATAATCCAAATCAGTTTTGCACCTAAGGCTTCATTCATTAAATTCCAATCTCTTAGCCCTGCTCCCCCATTGGCTTTTGTTTTGAAAACTTGTTGCCATGCAATTAAAGGCCACTTATCTTCATCATTTTTCCATTCCATAGGAACTTCCTCATTCTCCCATTTATAAGATGTGTAATTTTCTTGGGTATCTTAAGACACATCATTGAGAATATGGGGATTGTACTAATTACAGACTTAAGTAGGAGAATTCTTCTAGCAAAGGTAAGCCATCTGCTCTTCCACCCTTCTAATTTTCTAGTTCATTTCCCAACAAGATCCTTCCACAAGTCGGCCTTGGAAGCCCCTTTAAACAATGGAATTCCAAGATATTTTCTTGGAAGTTTCCCATCCTTAATATTGATAATTCTACAAATTTCTCTCTATTTTTTGAGATCCACATTAAAAAAATAGACCTCAGATTTGTGCCAATTTATGCACTGCCCTGAAGCATTACTATATAAGTCCAGAATTCTCTTTATAACTCTTGCTTCCCTTAGAGAGGCCTCACCCACCAAGTTGGTATCATTAGCAAACTGTAAATGTGTAATGGGTTCCAAACCCGCAGTCATTTTAATTCCTTTCCATTCTCCAAGAGATCTTTTCCTTCTAATTAATCACCCAAGCACTTCAGCCATAATGATAAAAAGGAAAGGAAAGATAGGGTCTCCTTGGCGGATTCATTTAGTAGATTTGAAAAAACCTTGTGGACTACCATTAACCAACCCCAAAAATCTAGGTGTATTAATGCAACATTCCACCCATTTGATCCATTCCTCACAAAAACCAAAACATCTTAGGAATTTGATCAAAAAACCCCTGTTGACCGCATCATATGCTTTCTTTATATCCTGTTTGATCATCATTTTCTCAACTTTAGTTTGCTAAAGGGTATGAATTATTTCATGGGCTACAATGATCCCCTCATAGATTGATCTATCTAGGGTAAAGCCACTTTGTTCCTCTGAAATTATGTTTTGCAAGATGGTTTTCATTATATTCACCATTACCTTAGATATGATCTTGTATATTGTGTTACAAAGGGAAATAGGTCTAAAGTCTTCAAAATACACTCGGTCTTCTTTGTTTGGGATAAGAGTGATGAAGGTGTTGTTAAATTCTAGGAAAATAAATCCCCCAGCTCTTGATTCTTCTACCACCTCCCAAACCTCATGACCAATCAAATCCAAGAATTGCTAAAAAAATGGCTGAGAAGCCATCAGGCCCTGGTGCTTTCTGAGCCCCTAAGTTAAAAACAAAATTTTTAATTTCTAAAAGTGTGCAAGGTTTCTTTAACATTACATTCTGGGCATCTGTGACATAAGTGGAAATGACATTTTGTAAATCCAAATCTGTCCTATGGATGTCCGGATCCTCTATAAATATATTTTGAAAATATCTCACTACTTCCTAATCAATCTCCTCCAGTTCCTACACAAATGCACCATCTCTATTCTGGATAGAAAAAATCTTATTCAGTGACCTTCAAATTTTTACAAAATTATGGAAGAAATGTGTGTTTTTGTCTCCTTTTGCAAGCCATAATTCTCTAGATTTCTACCTCCAGTATGTTTCTTCCCTATTGAGCACTTCACTATAAATTTTATTCAATCTATTTTCTTCTTCAAAATATGCCTCATTCATTCCATTTGCAATAATATTGGAATGTAACAGTTCTAATTCACTTTGTAAAGTTTCTTTTTCCGCAAAGATGTTCTAAAAAGTCTCTCTATTCCAAACCTTCATTTTTTCTTTTAAGTGTTGTAGTTTTTTGAAAAAATGAAAGCTTTGTTACCTCTTCTTGGCGGGGCTTGACTCCACCACATTTCCACTTGAGCTTTAAAGTCTTTATGTTGTAGCCACATAGCTTCAAATTTGAAAGGGGCCCTATCTGGAACTTTATCCTCCTGAATTCTCAGATTTATTGGATAATGGTCAGATCCATTTAAAGGTAGAATCTCAACCCAACAAGTCCAATTGGTGGCTACCCAATTTCCAGCCAACAAAAAAAGATCCAATTTTTCTGCAATATTTAAAAAACCACCCCTTCTATTTGTCCATGTGTATTGTCCATTTCTTAACTCAAGATCTACCAATCTATTTTCTGTAACAAATGCAGAGAAATCCCTCTGACTCTGTCCTGTCCAACCCAAACCACCTTTTTCTCTGTTGGATTTAAGATGGCATTGAAATCACCTCCAAGTAAAAATAATTCATTTTGGTTCCTGTTTAATATATCAGAGATACCCTGCCAGAGTGCCCTTTTTAAGTTGGATTATTCGGCCCATAGACATTCAAAGCTTGAAATTGAGTGAGAAGATGCCTTGATCTAACTTCCACCCATATCCAAGACCTTTGACATTCAATAATTGAGACATCCACTATTGTCTCCATCCATAAAACACAAAGTCCCCCAGAAGAACCATTTGTCTCTAAAAAATAGCTTCTCCATCTACTAAATTTTCTAGCAAAACCTTCTACCTCTTCACCACTTAACTTAGTTTCCTATAAAAAATGATATCTGGTTTTGTGTGCATAAATGTTGTCACACTTCTATGAATCATTCCATTCAAGGTTGCTCAAGAATGAGGCCTCAAATATCGATCCATAGCTCTCTAGTCATGGATGTGTAAAAATGTAAAATGAAGGCCCTCAGATTGACCTAGTTGTGTCTATTGCAAATACACCATGAAACGAGAGATTCGAATGCATGAAAATGAGATATAATCTATATGATTGCAATGCATATTAGTCTATGAAAGGAAATATGAATGAAAATCTAATCTATGAAAATAAACATGATTCTAATCTATATGAGGAGCCATGAATGCAAGAAAGAATGAGACAAGAAGAGAGAAGTTGCAAT
>MU225072.1:4993731-5044659 GCA_018584345.1 Thuja plicata
ATGCCAACCATACATATGCAAGTATGGGGTGAGTAAAATCATCCTAACATATGCATAATCATCATGAAAATAACCAAAACATTTTGGCATCATTATTGAAAGTAAATTTACGGGTGGGCACTACAATATCAATTTACACAACACATACACTCACCTGTATTCTCATACTAATTAGTTTGATTAATTAACCTTAGTGCAAATGTAGTGCATCCTAGACTCATCCACATGAGTATAGGAACAACATGCAATGGTACGCATCATGAAACCTTGTGGTCCCATCTCCGTCTACATGATCGTAAAATACAAGAATGAGAACCAATTCACACCCATCAGGGTGTCAAGAGGGAAGGGAAATGGGGGAGGCCCTACATCATCCCCCCCAAGGAATAGGCTTACTCCTGGAAGCCGATATGTCATTCTATAGATAGCACGCCATGTACAAAATCGATACTGAAGCAAAAACAAATACACACAAAAAGTTTCACCTCCAGTCAACTCAAAACATACCCTATACTAGTCCACTCAACTTGACCTCAGCTAGAGGAACCTCTTACATGACATAAGGTATTAAAAACTCTCGCAAGGGCCTTCCTTACTCCTAACTAGAAAATCACTCAAACCTTTGGAAGGTGGAGATTCTCTATCAAAAATGTACCTTCTAGGGGAGTTCTTCCCAACTCAGGTGCACCAAGGAATACACACATACAAGGTTCTCTCTCATATGTAAGGGTACTTATTGAGAAAGAGGCCAAAATACTCCTCCCTTTTGAGGGAATAAATAAATCACAACCGAATCGTCCAAGTGTAGGAGAACATGATCTTATGGCAATGAGAAATCATTCATCCCTGGGGAACTAGGATCACTTATCCACTGGACCCTAGTTTCACCTTCACAAGGTGTCCATGAACTATCCTCCAGTACCTCCCAATTATATAACATGGAGTTCCACCAATAGGGATAAGTTTAACCATTCATGATATCATATCTATACTTGTAAATAAGGTATAATCATACAATCCTTACAAGATCATCCAAGTCCATAATAGGGTTAAAACCTAAAAGTAGTTGAGTCATCCCCAACTATCCATCACAACATTGCTAATAAAAAGGATGAAACCTCACACGTTCAAACTCACATCAAGGACAAGGAGAAATCTCACAGGGAATGCATGCTACAAACTAATGCAAGATTCCAATGTACATCCTCTACTGAATATGACATGCAGGAGAAACATCCCAAATAACTTAGACATTGACTCCAATAATCTCACAAAAAAGGTAGTTGATACATCCAATTACCCCTTAATCTTAAGATATAGCGATGCCACCATAGTCCTTCCCATTATGGTATATACTTACCGTTAATCTATATGGTACATGTACGAGCACCCGCACAAGGGAAAATTATAACTAGTATTCTAGGAAATAGCTTATGAATCCATGCTTTAATCATTATTACCAGCTTACACTCCCTTCCTAACTATAGAAAAATGAGTCTCCATTCACCAACTATTAGTTCAGAGATTCTATTCCTCAACTTTAGTATTACGTAAGATAATTTATTTGCCTGGGTGTTCCCTTTTACACACACTATCAATGGCCCACATTGGGAAAGATAGAGTCACAAAATATAGGGTTGGGTAGCAGATGAAAACATTTAGAATAGTCAACATGAATAGAAAGTAAAACCCAATTGGGAAAAATTAACAATTTTCAACAATAAAACAAAAAATGAGCTCATTTTAACAATAAACCATATGTGACAACTGTCATTAAAAATAGATACAAAAGTTTTGGTGACTATTCCCATTCCAAATAAATAACCAAAAGGTGCTATCCCACACAACACGTGTAAATTTCCACCAAGAAAATAAATAAAGAGTTCAAGAAAATCATGCACAAAACAAGACAGTTGAAAACAAATATTTAAAACTCTCGTGCAACATGCAAAAAATGTAATGAAAATATCAAAAAAGTTAAGGTAACCTGTTGTTTTCTCATTTAAGTATTCAAATTCAAAGCATTAATCAGAGATGCTCCTATCAGAAGCATTAATATTTAGTTCTTTTGTGTTATCTCTTTGATATTGATGAACTTGCATTAGCATGGAAGTCATGGTTTTAAATTTTTTATTGTTAGCTATTCAATGATGCTTATCTGTCACTTTAGTACTTGTCTTCATATAAGATCTTAGGTGTATCACCTTGTACAACTATGTCCAAAGAAGGCTCACTGTTGTTTCATATGTTATAAACCAAAATTTTGGGTGATTTATTTTGCACCGACACTGATGTAATATAGAATTATGGTAGCAATAGTCAATTTTAATTATCTAAGGCATGTAAGGAGGAAGGTTTTATTTTAGATTATGATATTAAATTGTACATTTTGTTACAAGGAATAAATGTGGAAATATTTTTAGGATGGCACCATAGAGATGTCATTTTCCTAACACTCTCAAAAGATCCTATTTGCATTTGGTGCAGTCTCTGCAAGTCTTTAATGGACGATTTTGGGTTGAGGAAGGAAAAATAAATTTAAGATTCTAGAACATAGGTTCATCTATCTTTAGTTAAAATTAATCAATGAATCCCATAATAGTGAGAACTGATTAGGTTGAATTCCTAGTAGACTAGGATTTTTTTTCTTATAGTGGTTGTTGTTGTCGTTTTTCAGTAAGAACATAAAAATACCAGTCAAGTATGCTAAGATATTTTAGAATGCTTGTCCACGATAATGCATGTTTGGTTAAAGTTGTATACATTTTATTGTTCATCACTTGTCGAAGAGTCAATCTCTATATAATTGATGGACAGTTTGATGTATCTTTAACTTCCACATGAGCAAATATTTGTTTTTGGATTAGTTGCCTCATTATTTTTTTAGCACATTCAAAGATTTTTTATTGGAAGAGAGAGAAAATCAAGTGTTTCCACATGTCAATGTCACTCTTGACTTTGATATGCTTTATCATAGGATAGATGGTTTTTAGATTAATTGATACTTAGAGGTTAAATACTCGCTATTTTTTCTTATTGGGATCAAGAGTTGTTTCATAGTAGAGTAAGCTCCAACACACTTGAGATTTATCTTCCACCCAAGTAGATTACAAATGATTTACTACACAGCTTTGTGATCATTAGGGAGAATTGAAATTAGTGAATTAACCAATATATCATTGTCACACCGATCAAATTGAGGTTCACTTTAACTACATATGGAAATTGCTTGGCATTGATGATAATTTCTCCTCTAATGCACACCTTTTGGAGTAGACTTCTAATCTAATTTCTGAACCTTTTGGTGCTATGATCTTTGTAAAATTTCAGGACAAAATTAAAGTTGTCTTTGGTCTATTCATTAAATTGGTTATTGGATATAAATTTAGAAAATCAAATTAGAGAATACTCTTTAGATATACATTTCTTTCTTATGCTAGTGATGAGATAAAATTTCTTAGTGCTAACTATCTTTTTTAAAATTTTACGACAAAATTAGATTTGTCTTTTTTGTTTTTTATTACACATAAATTTATAATATAATAGAAAGCTATACTTTGTAGATATATGGTTTCCTTATGTTGATGATGTAATAAAATTACATTAGTTAGGTCTAACTTTCAATGTGGGTTACAACCAAATAACTTCCTTGTGCAATGATAACTACAAGCTCATGTAGGAGCATCTGGGTTCAAGAGTAATTCTGCGTCACATAAAAAATATAATAAGAGAAAGTAAAGTGAGAATAATTATGTCTTTGGTGTGTGTTTTGGTGAAATAGCATATTCAAGGTAATAGGAGACTCGGAAGAATATTCTAGGGGAAATCGCTAGCAATGAACCTTATAGTACATTTTTAGCAGCACTTGATTTAATTTCAGCAGCATCAGAGTATAGTTACATCTTTAGCAGTAGCCTATCATCTTTTGTAGCAACATGAATGCACTTAAAAATCCACTTGAAATTCAGTTTGGTAACAAGTTGTGTGCAACTTTAGAAGCATCGTGGATTTTCTTTCATAATATTATAATATCAGCAGCAACTTGGATGATTTCAATATTAAAATGTGGTTGATGGTTGACAGAGACAATTCTGATAACATGGATCTCGGAGGTCACTTGCAATCATCTTTGTCTAGATAAAATTCATTGAAACCTCTAGTTTTCAAATGGATCACATGATTTTATTGGTGAATATTATTCTTCTCCATTCATTTCATCAAATAGTTGGTATTTTCTGAAGCCTTAGCATGATTTAAAAGTGTGTTGATTAAAGTGGATGAAGAGTCATGGCCAACAACACCTTTGACAGAAAGGTGCAACAATAACTTAGAGCCATTATTTTTGGAGGAAAATGTGTGTACCTTGATGATTTATGTTTAATAAAGTGGTCATGTGATGTTTAGAGAAGATGAATAAATCTAGAACTCTGTGCGGATTGAAACATGGATAAATGAGAATAAGCTGGTTGTTCTTTGAACAAAAAATGTGCCCAATTTCATCACCAATAGAGAATATTTTCTTAGGAAAAGGGAAAATGTTACCATTTGGTCATGGGAATGCAAGAGGGTGATCATTTAGAACAAGACATTGGGAAAACAAGGAAAGGCAAAATAATAAAGAAAAGAAAGATAAAATAACTAAGAAAAGAAATATTAACTAAAGAGTTTCACTCTTACAAAGAAATATACTAGATATATGTCATATTCAGTTTTGTAATAATTAGGGCATTTAATTTTTAGCATGTTCGAAGACATATTGGTTGTGCTTTATTATGATGCCACTATTCTTATCATTCATTGTTAACTGCCTTCATGGAATCCTTTGACATGATGTGAAACCTTCTTGCTCACCATTTTTAACTTTTCACTATCTGTGCTTCTTTAATAGTAGCAGCTTCATAGTTTTCTTTGTTTTGTTTTCATGCAATAATTGTGGCTTTGTTAATTACCACTATCATCATTGTCATACATGGATACATATATCTTCATACTATCTCTATTTTACAATAAGAATGTCTCAAATTTTCCCTTTAATTGACCTCATAACAGTTAAAATCATTGTCTTTTGAAGCTCTTGGGTCAGTGTTGTAATGGTCCTTTAACATCATGGCTACTCTTTGTCATTAACAATGTCCTTCATATCTTATTCATTGCTTTGAGGCATCATTAAACTAATGCTTTTCATCTCCATTTTATTAACTATCACAAACTTCTCTTATGTGTGTCCAAAGCATTGTTTTTCACTACTTTAAATGAAAAAATCAATTAAACTTATCTACTTTGTGACTAATAATTTTAATGAATAGTTTCTCCTTTGCTTTGATCATTACCAAGTTATGACTATAAGAACAATCCCCCTTAGATCTATATCCTGATTGATCTATACTTTGAGCATGGAATGAGGATATATTGATGTGACCCATTCCACTTTATGTGATTGTTGTTTCTTGTGGAATGGGTCAAAAATTATGTATCATAATGTCTACTGATAGTTTTGGATGCAGGAGAGATCAACAAGTTGGTGGTTGTTACCCTAGGGTGGACAATTCCTTTCAGGTACTTGTGATTGTCTCTGTTATAACAATTCCTTTCTTTCCCTTGTAGATGGTAACATCATTCCCACTACTATGTAATGAATGTTGCATTGAATCCCCTATCATTCATGTTTCCTTCTTCATATGTTCTGCTTCTTGAACCAAGGAAATGCCATTTTCTTTCCTGTAGCTATAGATTCTTTTCATAACAGTCATATATCCTTTGAGAAATATGCACTTTTGAATACACTGTTATTGCTTAATCTTAGCATGGTTTTAATGGAATTTTATTTCTTCTCTACATAGTGATCATTTGGATTACTAATACTGGTAGCATCACTTATCATCATGTATTAGTTTTATGATGCAACTGCATGTTTTACTCTTAAATGCTAAACCTCTGAATTGTGGGGAAGATCAAGAGGTTATTTAAATGCGAAGAAAAGATTAGAATAATTAAAATATAATAACATGGGTAACCAGTGATGAAAAGGGAAAGGAAAAGGCGTTGGGGAGGCAACGGAAATATGCTAAGGCATTATGGTGACCCCCTTCCTTGAACTGGTGATTCAAAAGGTAGGGATGCATTTTTTTCATATTGGTATCTTTGCTTATTTCTTAAGAGATAAGATTGAATTATTTAATGTTTTGAGAATTATTATGATACATATTATAATTTGTATCAAATTGATTTATTTTAAAGTTGTCATAGGAATCTCTTGGAGAAAATTTTGTTTTAAAACTTAAACCTTTTCACTAAAATATACAAGGAGCTTTGCAACTAAAAATTAAACCTTTTTAGCCTCTCCTTTAGCAAATTTTGATTCTTCCTCTAAAAAATTCATTTCTTTATCTTTATGTAGGTGGTTAGGTTCCTTGGCACGAAAAACAAAGATTTCTCCTTTTGAGTTCTTCTTGTTGCCTTATTTTTTGAAGATACTAATGATGTTTGGATCAATAAACAGTGGTGCTATTATGGACATTAAAATATATTCATTCAGGCACCTTGACTTTCATCCATGACTGAGATGCATGATCACATTACTTCTCTTTATAGCATTTATTTGTATAGTAACTGTGATAAGAGGATGCTCTTTATAAATGACTTTGAGACATTGCTGCCCCATTTTCATCATGACTAGAAATATTTCATTTTTGTGATACCTTCTAGATTTTCTGCTATACATGATGTATGAATTTCTCATAGCTGCATTATTGTGCTTTATTTCTTCTCTTATTCTTGAAAGTAAACCTTTGAACTACCATTATAGGATTGCATACCTTCAGCATGTTGAGAACCCAGTATCTTTGTATATTGCAAGAGGCTTTATCCATGCAATAATTTATGCTTGGAACACTTGCACCTATTTTTGCATGGATATAAGAATCCTAAAAACTATTAGGATACTTCACAAATTGAGGACCAACAACCTATTCTAGATACTACCTCAACAAGATGAGCTCATTAACCCTTGTAGACAATTAAGAAGTTTAGTTAATCAGGAATTACTTAGATATTTTGATCTAACAATATATCTTTTCTCTCATGTAGGAACTCAAAAAAAGGACAACAAAGCTCAACAGGACAACTGCAAATACTCAGACCTCTTCTCAACCAGTCAAGGCTCAGGCAATGACTAGTTACCTTGACCTCTTTCTTCCTATCTTTATCATTAATTTCTATTTTTTCATTCATGAAAGATATAATAGGTTATTCTCACGGCTTGTGTGAGAATTCCTTTTTAATGTTCAACTCATGATGTATTTTTCTTTCTCTACTTTCAATTATATGAACAAAATGTAATCTTGCAAATTCATATAAATTAGAAAGCATTCTCTTTTCTCTTTCCATAACAACAATCTATGACTAACGTAATTGATCATTACTCGAATGAACATCAATTAATCCAATGTACCTCTCTAAAAACTACTCATAATGTTCATAAAAATGAAATTTTCATAGGATATGAAATTTTGGGTAACAATACCACTATAGAAACCCTTGGCCAAAATTTTCACTTTTCCAAAATTAGGCATGCATTTCTTCAAACAAATTGCATGTATTTACTGATGAGGCTTTTTCTGATTTGCAATGTTAATATGATATGTATATTTCTAGAATCTATTTCTATTACATTAACATTCATCTCATAAATTCAAGCATCCACATACATCTACTACTCATCCATACAAGTTGTGCTTATACAAAAAGGTTTACAAAATCTCTTCATATTCACAATTACATAAAGCATACATTTTTTACATCTGTAACAATAGTTTAACAATCAAATGAGTTTGAAATACCACGATACTTGTAAACAATGACTTTTGAGTTCTTGTGATATGTTAAAATGTCACTGTGATAAATTAAGACCTACACATGCAAGCCATCACCAACTATATTCTTGTCTTCCAAATCACCACCTTCAACCGTTGAATAGTAGCATACTAATCACCCATCAGAGATGACTCTTCAACACCAAAAAGGGTATATTTACACAAACTATTGAAGATTCAACTATTTGTTCAGCCAGTAGTGATTCAAACAACTAACTATAATTCAAAATGACACTTTGTGAGTGTGTTAATGCCAAACCAAAAAAAATTCTCATATGCTAATGATTAATATTTTAGGACTTACCTAGGAAAATAATTATGCCAAACCAACTAGACAGAACATGAGGCCCACTCTAGAACAATGATTAATATTAGTCATTCAACACATACCACTCTTGCATCCCCCTAAAAACTGGTTTCATCTTACATAAAACCCATGACTAGCACTTCTCATTCATACATCTAGCATAATATGGATGAGGAAACCAACAATGAACCTTTGAATTACTTCCAATTAAAGCATATCCCATGCCTATCTTGTCATTTCAAATGGAAGCTAGCTACAACTTCAATCACCTGAGATACCATATATTCCTCTTTCCCATCCAATATCTAAAACCTCTCTTGTTTTGACATCTCAATATGCCTCCTATAGTCAAAACCAAAATATGATAATAAAACCTGCATTCATATGAATTAGAGGAATAATAATTTACTGGCGTTCCTTCAAAAATATGGGCAACTAGTTTTCCCAAATCTTCACACACCATTGATCCCTGATTGGAACTGCATTGCATTCCAGGTTTTCATCGGCCAAGAAAGCCATTGGGAATTTTTGTTCCTTTGGCTATGAAATATGAGCATAGACACAAATATGCAGAGAGAAAATAAACAATATGCAGAATGAATCCTTTTCTCTCCTCGGCTTCCTTTTATAATCTACTGTGAAAGTTTCTGAATAATAAATATAAAATCACTTTAAAATATATATCTTCTTTAGTGACTTTTTCTTTTAACTAGCAAGGCCTGCAAGATTTTCTGGGCTCTCTAATAGAGTAGGTTAAGGTGCCTAACCTCCACAAACTGGTTTACAATGGAAACATCCAAAAGATATGCTATCTTCTTGCAAACTTTTTGTCTGACATTCCTTCATGGACATCCAAAACTACTCTTAAAAGGTTGGAGGCACCACAAGTTATTTTGGGTAATCTATTGGTATCCTTAGCCTCACAATACAATGAGGTCCAATTTAACACATCTGCCATACTCCCCCCCTTCGACTGCTCAGAAGGGTCTGAGTAAGAAATGCCATAAGCCAAATGTGGAGGTGGGGGTAGAAAATTGCTTGACATAAAGGAGGATGAGAAAATTGTTGCACTCCATGGTCCCTCTAAGCCAAACCTGTCACGTCATTTCTAGAAAAAGGATGCTATGGGTCTTTCAAAACTCATTTCTAAGCTAAACATGTTGAGAAAATGGTGTTGTACACCTTGCATAATAATGTTTATTATTGTATTATTTCATTTTATTATGTAAATTTTGCACCTATATGGACATGCAACATGTAGAGAATCCCATGGAATATTCTTTGAGAGTTGTATGGTAACATTGTGATATTATTGAATATAATTATTTACTATTGGGGAAATAAAATTAATAAAGTACCCAATATTGGATGTGGGTCAATGTGGTTAGGTAGCACATGATTTTGTAGCACATGGTTTATGTAATACCACTTGGTGGTTTTGTGGGAGCTTGTTTCTATAAAAGAAACCACAAGGGTAGTTGTTCTAGTTAGACTATTAGACAGTCAGACAGGTTAGCCAAAGGTAGCATTTGTGAAGGTTGGAAGCATGGCATGGGATGTGTGGATTCATGCTTGTTCACATGGATTGCTTGGTTGTGGCTATGGCTTTGAAGGGTTTCATGGTTGTATTGTAATGGTATTTTTTTTTAATAGTACATGGTGATGGATGCTTTTAGAGGTTGAGTTTTTTTCCCTCATGAGGGTTTCCCAAGATATATCTTGTATCACAATTTTGTGGGTATGTTGTCTATTCTCTTGCATGTGGATTTTAAGTGTTTATTTGATTCAGATTTATAATGGGTTATGTGGAAATTGTCATTTGGTTGAATGCAAGTTTCCTATCAAGTGGTATCAGAGCTATGGTTGTAGTGTTGTAACCCTAACTTGAATCCATGGGAATGCAAGAAAGAATGTAAGATATGGAAAGATATATGGATTTTGTAGGTTGTATTGCAGATCTGAGGGTTTTGGGTTTGTTGTTATGGTGGGTTGTTGGTAGATTTTGGGCATGACAAATTGTTGGTCAAAAGGGTTTTGGATGTTTTCATTTAAATGAGGGTTTTTTAGGGAAGTTTACAGAAATGTCCTCCTATGAAGAAATGGACCTCACCATTAGATCCGGGTTGGCCTTTCCATATATTTTGATATAAAATTTTCCCTAGTTTTGCCATGTTGGAGTAAAATGAAAATTTTTTTGGTTGCAGGCCGCGACTTTCGTCAAATTTACTCTCGTCAATACCTACAGGAAAATTGAAAAAAAAATCACGCAAAGCATGTGTGCGGGGGGTTGTTTTAAAATTAAAATGAAAAAAAATTTAAAGGTTTTTGGGAGGCGGGGCCACCACCCCCCACCCCCTTTGTGGTACTCGCAAGGGATACCCGCGACTGACAGTCCACAGACCCCTTCGGTATGCAGCAGGACTGCGGGTCCCCCCACATCGTGGGGTGTGGACCCCCCACGGGGGCTTAAACTTTTTTTTTAAAGTTGTTTTTTTCAAAAAAAAAAAAAAACTTTGAAATTTTAAATAATTAAAAATTCTGCCATTTTGTTATAAAGTTTTTTTTTTTTAATAAAAAATTTGAAAAAGATTTCTTGTTGTTATTCTTTTTTAAAATGTCCAAAAATTTTATATGCCAGGATAAGGTATAGGGATTTGTATATGAGGAAAATATTTTATTTTCTGGTGGCATATTGGAGAAGTTTAAAATTGATTTTTTTGGGGGGCATTGTTGTTTTTGTGGGATCCGTTTATTTGCATTTATGGCCTTGGAGGCTGATTTCTTCTACGAGGCATAACTCGGGCATACGGAGTCAGATTTTGGACTTCGAATAGTCAACAGAAAGTTCTTGAAGATCTCTACATGTTGGTTCATATTTGGTGCAGGTTTGGCATGGTTTATTTGATGATATTTTGATCTGAAAATTTTATGGATTATTATTGGCTATGGTGACATTATGAGTTTATGACATGGTGTATATTGGAGTTTTTGGATTTGATGTCATTGTATACTCAGTTTATATTTCAGATTGGTCTCATGTTGACATGGTTATCAGTATGTGGTTTGGATATGTATGGTGCACTATTGGGTCTACAGGTTGTGCAGTTATGTAAGTGGTCTATACTTACAGGTTGAATGTATGGCTTGGATATGGGTTGTTTATGCTCATTGATCTTTCATTATGGATACATATTCAGATTGGTGACATGGTTTTGTCACGTGACTTTCTGATTTGTTGTCATATAGAGAGGATGATATTTTGTTACCAGATACAGTCATGGAGGATTTTTGTTGGCTATGTTATGCTGATAGGTATTTTAATTTATGATCATTCGTTTGGATTCCTAATTTGGTTATGGCAGCATATCTTCTTGGTTGAGGATCATGGCTATTTTGGTTTCTTTTGAGGATCTCATGATGCATGCATTGAGTTCTTTGATGGTTTGATGCTTTGGTTGATTCGCATGGTTAGAGGATGGTTTTATCATGATGTCGTGGATAGCTTGGATACACGGTGCAGTGGGAGCTTGTGACAGTGATGGTGTGGTGGTGTAGGATTGATTCCTGGTTTTTGTATCTTCTTGGTGTAGGAGATTGATATCATGATACCATGGGTGACTCGATACCATAGTTGAGTGGGAGTTGTTCATAGTGATATGGATTGAGTGTTTGTAGATGTTGGAGGGTGACTTAGATCTTTTTTCTACAGAAGTGTCTTTGACATTTGCTAGTGCACTTGTAGGTGGTGGTTATCTTCATGGTATATGGAGATGGTTACATCTTGAGGAATCATGGGGTTCTTTGGCAAAGGTGTGGTTTATTCTTTCATTTGACATGTTATCCTTGGTTTTAGGATGGTTTCATTATTATGTCATGGTATACTCTTGATACGTGTTTAGAGTTTTGACATGGTATGTTCATATGGAGCATGTTATATCTTTAGTCGAGATGGTTTAGATCATGGTTTTCATGTTTATGATCTTGATTCCTAGGTTGGATTTGTGACATTTATCTTGGTTTAGTTTCTTGGTATTGAGTACATTGATCATTTGTTGGATACTTCATGATATTTCTATGTTGCATTTGGAGTTGTTGCGGATTGATTGGTTATAGGTTCTCATGGATACTTAGAGATAGAGGTGATGTTGATTTCTCTTGGGATTAGAGATGTATGTGTTGGGATAGTTGATGGTTTTAGAAGGAAGACTGAGGAGCATTCACCTGATATGCACTTGAGAGGAGAGTGTTCTTAGATTAGTCTTGGTTTGAGACTTGGATATCTTGATGAGCATTCTCATTCCCCACTCTTGGTCTACTCGGCGGTTTACTACTTGAGAGATATAGCCCATTGTTTCTTTTCAGGTACATTATGTTTATTCTTATCTTTCATGGATATGGATCTTGAGCTATGGTGTAAGTTTTGGAGGGTTCATTTGAGAGATGTTTTTAGCAATAGTTATCTCCTTGTGCATATGTTTTTATTATGATATGAGCATGGTTGAGTTTAGGAGATGGTTTTATTGGGCATGTTTCTTGGATTAGGAATGGTTATGAGATTGATCTTCTTGTCAGAGGATTACATCGATGATTGGTTATATCTTATGGTTTGGGTGTTTTTGTGGCTTCTTGTATGGGGTTTTATGGAGGAGATCATACTTGGAATAGTTGACATTTAGAGGTGTGTGTACAGGTTATGGTTTGCATAGTTTCTCTTTGGTCTTGGTTATCTTCTTGAATGTTTGGTTTCACTTACATTGGATTTGAGATTGGTTGAAGCTTGTGATCAATGGTTTGTTTTCATGTGTGTCATGTGATATGGAATGATTATTCCTTTATCTCTTTCCTTTTTATGGTTATGGAGAACTTGGGTGAGTGTTGGAAACTTGTTGTGAGAGTTTTTCTTGCAGGATATTGGTTTATATATTGCATATTGTTGTGGATGTCCTTGATACTACATGGATTCACTTCTGTGAGATGTTGTGAGTGGATTGATTTCAGATTTTACATTACCTTTGCAGTGGGAGATTCTTGGTGTGTATGTGGCAGGTATGGCATTTGAGGCTTGTGATTGTAGGTTGCAGGTTGGATATGTTAATTTTGGATTCAATTGGTATACCTTAGAGGTATGGATAGTTGGATGGGTTAGCACTTGTTGTGTGTGTTATTTCATGTATGGATTTGATAGCTATGGATACATGTGATTGCTTTTGGACTGATTATTTGTGCTTGGGATATCAGTTGGTACAGGATTTTATGATTCTAATGTGATAGGTTGAGTGAATTTCTCTTTGGATGGCTTCTATGTATGTCCTATGGTTGTGGCATAATAGGAGGTGGGTTCATTCATGTATGAGATGGTCGATACTTTGATTTTGTTGCAGGTAGTTGGATGGAGCACATGGTGTACTTTGGTTCATGATGGTGTATGTGCTACGAGGGATTGTTCCCTTGTTCATTTATGTGGCTATGTATTGACCCTTATGCAATATATACAACAAGTGGAAGATTGTTGAGAAAATGGTATTATACACCTTTCATAATAGTGTTTATTATTATATTATTTCATTTAATTATGTAAATTTTGCACCTAGATGGACGTGTAACATGTAGAGATTCCCATGGAATATTCTTTGAGAGTTGTATTGTAACACTGTGCTATTATTTAATGTAATTATTTAATATTGGGGAAATAAAGTTAATAAAGTACCCAATATTGGATGTGGGTCAATGGGGTTAGGTAGCACATGGTTTTGTAGCACATGGTTTATGTAATACTACTTGGTGGTTTTGTGGGAGCATGTTTCTATAAAAGAAACCACAAGGGTAGTTGTTGTGGTTAGACTATTAGACAGTCAGACAGGTTAGCCAAAGGTAGCATTTTTGAAGGTTGGAAGCATGGCATGGGATGTGTGGATTCATGCTTGTTCACATGGATTGCTTGGTTGTGGATAGGGCTTTGAAGGCTTTCATGGCTGTATTGCAATGGTATTTTTGTTGAATAATACATGATGATGGATGCTTTTGCAGGCTGGTTTTTTTTCCCTCATGAGGGTTTCCTAGGATATATCTTGTGTCACAATTTTGTGGGTATATTTTCTATTCTCTTGCATGTGGATTTTAAGTGTTTATTTGCTTCAGATATATAATCGGTTATGTGAAAATTGTCATTTGGTTGAATGCAAGTTTCCTATCAAAACATTCTAGTGTATGTGCATTACTATCCTCTTGACATCCTTGCTTGGTTGGAGGAATATCCCCTTCTCATTAGGAAGCTAATGATCAGTCTATCACTTGTTTCATTGTGCAAACCTCGTTGAATTATTTAGCTCTTTATTCCCCCTCCAAGAGCAGAGGGAAAGCTAGTAGACCGCCTAAAAATAAGATGATCAAAAGTGATATCAAATCTAGTATCTAGACTAATCTATATAAAATTAGCCCTTAGTGAGCAAGGAACTCCCCACGGAAGGTATGGGGATCCTAACCTAGGAATTCTTGTTCAACACCATCAAAGTTTTAAAAAAAAAATGTAGGTAGCGTCAGAATTTTGACAATAATGCAAACATAAACTGACGATGATACTATACATCTGACAGCACTGTCATTGGAATAGTTTGTCTGATGGGCATCAGAATTGTGTACATAGTATACATTCAATAACACTGTATATCCAATAACATTGTCATCGAAATAGTTCATCTGATCGGCGTCAAAATCCTAACACTAATGCCAACATAAATTGACAATGATGTTGTACATCTGACAACACTATTATGACTACCATGAAAACCTAAATTGATGAGGATAGGGTCATAAATTGGACCTAAATTCTCCAAAATTAGACTCATGTTTTCTTGCATTATTGTTGTCAGAATTTTGACAACCATGGATACGTCAAATTTTCTGACTAAATATTTTCGATAGCTGCATTAGTCAGAATTATGGCTAATGGCGGTCATAATTTTGACTAATTTCCATCATAAATTGGACCCAAATGTATTAGTGTGCAAACCCAAATTGGGGGAAAACCACGGTGGGAATTAGTACCCACTAAATGATACTCTCTTCTGAAGTACACCTTGTGAGGAGCTTAACCCTGCTACGAGTTTACAACAACACTCTTAGATCCTACCTGATTAAGGGATTTTCCTTAGGTCTGTTAGGACCTTTACCCTATTAAGATTACCCTTGTTAGAGGACTTTTAACACTTGACAAAGTGTCACCTTGCTAGAGAATTTACAACAAAGATATATTAAGATTTAAAACAACAAAAATAATGATCTGTAGAACATCACTACCTCTGCTTGATTAGATCCGTTGGAGCACACAATATCATCTCAACATACTTAACTCTTCCCTAGATTTATTGCAACTCACACTTTACAACTGCACTTTCTCAACACACGATCAACAGACTTAACTTTCAACTTCATCCATTATATATTGAAATTTTATGTCCACTGCCTTAATTAAGCCCTAAATTTGAAATACATTTGAATTTCAAATATCCCACACAGATCCAACGCGCCACAAAACAAAATTCAATGTATAAAACATAATTCCAAAATTGCTTCGGCCAATACAATGATGTACATAGAATTTTGTGTCAAGGGGTCAAACACATTTTGACCAAACACATGCTTCCTCTAGAATATTTTCCACATGATAGGATCAATCAATGTGATGCCAAATCATCAACTCCAATCATGAAGACATGTCACTAGATCATGACTAACTCAACCGATTCCACCACAACCTCAACACTGATCACTGATCAAATATTTATCAACCGTCGCTCAAGAACACAAACACTTTAACCTGTTAAAAACTCTGTTTGTGCTCACTGATCACCTATCCTGCAAACCGATCACTCAAATTAGTTGAGGTCACATATGTAGCATCTATACAATGTTGTCTATAATATCCTGTGACCACGCCATAAGACACAACAAATATTTGACAAGACATTCAAATCATCAATCACCTGTCATTAATTGTTCTAGCAGTTGCATTATTATACATCAACTGTTCATGACTTTCACATAAGATCACTTCAGTAGTAGTGTTCATGCATTAGACATCTGGAGACACCTAATTCTCCCATAAAAATATAAACCACTAAAATTCAATGCAACCCTTCATTCATCACAACTATGCTTGGAAATACACTAAGAACATAAGGTCAACAGTTGACACCTGTGACAACATAATAATTGATCATCTTGTAATCAAATCTGCATCTTGACATCTGCAAAACTCACTTACCATCACTGCATTAGATATGCCAACAAGACTTTCCAAAATGCATTTTTGAGAAAATAATTAATTTTTTATTGAAAAGGATTTTTGCAATTTTAAAATTTTAAGAGCTCATAAATCTGTTTTTTTTTTTCATTTTGAGTAAGGTTTTGGATTTAAATTGAATTAAATTGAAAGGTTTTAGAAATTAATTCTCTTAAAGGAATGAATTTTTCAATTTAAATAACTAGAAATAATTACTTAAATTGTATGACTATAGAAATTAAAATTTAATTAAATGATAAAGACCACTTAATTAAGGTTGATTAATTAAATAATATTAATTATTTTATTAAATATTAGGGAAATGATAAAATGATGAAAGATTGATTTAAAGAAGAATTAGAGGAATACATATGATTAATTGAATAATTAAAGAATTATTTAATTATTAGAGGAATAATTAGTAATTAGTGACACTCGCAAGCATGAGACAATTTTAGGTGTCTATAGTGAGTATTGTAGATAAATTACAAAAGAGAGAATTGTTAAGGGACTTTTTTCTAATGTGTAAAAGATGTTATTTTTCCATCTTAATAATCCTTTAGAATTGAAAGAGGATAAAATTATAGTTATTTGCCTCTTTGACTAAAAGAGAAATAAAAAAAATCATATGTAAAAATCATTGGTTTAAAAGGGTTAAAAGAAGAAAATATGTCATTTATATTTGATTACCTTGAAAACAAAAGTAAATGAAATGCATGAATTGTCATTGCATTTGATCGTCCATTCACACACCAAGTATCTTCATCAATGGGACTTTCAATGGTGGCTTGGGTTTAATTTTTCTACATCCCAAGTGATTATTCTTGCGAGTGTGCAAGGTGGGCTAACACGTCGTATTTTCCATTTTGACATTTCCATTTTCTAGCAACACGATTTGACTGTTAATGGCCATGACACGACACCAGGAATGAAAATTCAATGTCAAACTACTTCTTTGTATTTTTAAACATGATGCCACTGTAACCCATTTCCTATTTACTATTTTTAAGTGTCATTCCTTCTGATAGAGACATTTTCAAATGACAACTTGTTAAAAAAAATGACTGTAGGGTATGGGTTGTCCCTTGTATCTACTGGAATTCATTCATTTGGCATCTTTCTGCTGCTTCATGAGTCAAGTTGCAAACACAGATCAGATTTTGATCTGATTCATTCTTTATGTCACTTATGTAACCTTACTCCAATTTGGTTGGGGTTTGAAATCATTGCAAAATCTGGATTATGTCTGATCTAAAAAGGCAAATTTGTAATATATTTTTGGGGTTTTTCTCCTCTGGTTCTTTTGCAATTGGTATTCCCTATGTTAGAGTAAAAAGGTTGTTAATTTAATTAATTTAAAGATATTTATTAATTAAATAAGTCACATGTTTTTTTCTTTTTTCACTTAAGCTATATTTAGGAAGCATTAGTTTGCATTTAATAAATTAAGTTTATTTTATGCATGCATGCATTTGATAAATCTTTTATTTTCTGCATGCATTCTTTAGGGTTTTGATCTCCTTTATTAAGGATTGATCTCTTTGTAATTATTATTCTGATTAATTTAATTCTCAATTATTCCTTCATTCCAACTATTTATGCACTTTCTCCTTTGAAGATTTTCTCTAATACGTGATAGGTTATTTGCATGTAGGTTATTATTGGGTTTGTGGGAATTCAATTTTCTTGAATTCTAACATGGTATCAAAGCTTCAAACTTGACGCTTCGTGTTCATCAATTTTGAAATTTTCTTACAGTGAGGTTTTTGTGCATCTTGGGGAAATTTGGATATCATAATCAAATCTAGAAGGTTTGAGATAGTCAAGATCTCTCTTTGTTTTATTGAAATCAGACATACGGGGTCAAACTTACAAGGGTTTTAAGTTCTAGAGTTTTCTCTATTCTAAAGGATACCCAAAAAATTAGAGTATTTTGGGCCCAAACATGCCTTAGCATCAGCTTCAGAAGGTTGATTCGATGAATTTTGATATAAAATTTGACCTATTTCGGTCACCAGAGCATCTGGGAAAAAACTTTACCCCCTAGCCATACGAATAGAAGCACAATATTAAAAAACAAATCATGTAGTACATGTTTTTTAATAAAAAATTTCATAATTATTTTGAATTTTTTTTTTTTTTAAAGTGGCATGCCCTTTTTTTTAAAATAAAATGCACTTTTTAAAAAACACTGACATGACAGCTGCAAAAAAGTATGCCTACATGTGCAGGCACTGATGTAAGCAGCCATCAATCAAAATTTGACGGCCATAAGCCCATCAACCATTTTGACCCTTTTGTCATAAAGAGCAGCTTGTCATTTTTTGTTCATAACTTTCTCATACAATATCAAAATTGGGAAAACAAGATATCATTGGAAAGATGATTTTGAGCCCAATTTAGTGGTGTAGGTGGGGTTTTCTGATTTTCCATTTTATAGGGTTTTCTGCCAGTCCAAGTCAGAGGTTGTTTTTGCCTTCTTGGGGGCATAACTTGTGCATCCAAAATATGCTTTTTGAAAATTAATAGGCGTTAGAAATGTATTTCAACACTCTTTCTAGACCTGTAGTCAATTTCATCATAATTTTCACTAGGTACATAGAGATCAAAGATTAGTTCTTTTTTATATTTTTTGTACTTTCCATCTTTTAGATTCGTGCTAGGGTTTGGGTTCTTGTATTTTACATGGTAGACCCTTCCTCTATTGAGCGGCTTACTCCTCACAATTATCACACCTGGAAGGCACATATGACCCACCTTCACATGTCAATGAGGTTATGGTCCTCTTGGATGAGGCTCAACCTCAGTTGAAATGCATGTTTGAGGGCATGCAAAACAAGAACATAATGGATGAGGTCATGGGGATTCTTTCCCTTAATATTTTAGATAGTCTTTTATTTTACTTCGAGGGTTTCACTACCCCTTGGGATATGTGGACCAAATTTCATGATCTTTTTGGCACCAATAATTAGTTTCGAGCACTTCAGGTTGAGGTAAAGTTGACCTGTTTGATACCTTATTATTTTCCATCTATATAGGATTTCTTGATGAAATTCAAATCACTATGATCATTCTTACAAGGTTTTGGTAAGAACAAATTAGATGTCGAGTGTATAGACCTAATTCTCTCTAAGCTTCAGGGTATTCCCTGATCGGTTGACACGTTAATCATGGATGCTTTGGGTCCAAAATTTTCCATGGATACCTTTGAGGTATTTTGTGATCAATTGACACATGAATATTCCAATCTCACATAGTTGGTTTCTCTTTTAGGATCACACAACAGAGCATTGGTAGCTCAGTCATCTCAAGGGAAGAAGAAGTAGAAACTGAAGATTAAGATAGATTCAACAAGAAGTGAGAGTTCATCAAATCCACCACCGAAGTCTACTTCCCAACCATAATCCACCCCTAAACAGGGTAAATATTTGAATTTTGGTGATTCTTCCTCCAATACTAAGAAGAAATCAGGTGATTCTTGCAGTTTCTATGGTGAGGACGACCATCTTGTTTCTAGGTGTTGGAAGCGATTAGAATCTTTAGAGGAGGCCATGCAGAAACATCACATCACCTCACATCAGTCACCTTCCTCTTCCATGGGAAAAGTTCATGCTCTTATTTCTTGATCATTTCCTTCAAGATCTCCTTAGGCTTTAGATTTTGGTGCTTCTCACCATATGAAACACACTTAGGAGATTGTCACTGCACTTGCCTGTTATGGCCCTTCACAAATTATAGTTGTTCACTTAGCTTTCAATTATGGGATTAGGTACTATTTCACTAGATGGTGGTTTTCTTCAGGATGTTCTTATTGTTCCTCTTGTGTGTGGTAAAATGTGTCCTCAATATCTAAAACCAAACACTTCAATAAACCATTACATCAAAATGGGTTAGCATCAAAACAAAGATCAAATATTGCATCAATACCCTTGAAATCATCGTATTGCTTCCTATTTGAAGCGAGTGTGATTCTCATGTGTGCCCATTAGATTTCACATGAAGAATCAGTGACTTGACTACCCCAAAATGGAAGATTCAATGCAAGAATGATCAAGATGCATAAACTTGCATACTTTTCTCTCAAAAGCTTCAAAATGAAAGTACATGAACTATCAAGATAAATGCAAAGCAATTATGTAGAATGAAACTAAAATGCAAGAGTAAGCTATCAATGAAAGGAGTAATACATCTACCATTAAGATTTTAAAGGAAGCTAAGATTCTATTAAACTAAGAAATGAAGATACCAATGCAAAAATGCAAGTAAACTACTATGAAATCAAGAGCTATGAGTGCACAATAAAACTCTAGAATGAAAATATCATTATAAATCTTCTCTCAAGGTCACCTAGATATGAATGAGCAAAGGGATTCATCCCTTTTATAGGAAATTCCAAGAAATGGATGATTGAGATTAAGAGGCAAAAGGAAATGAACAACGATGGAGATGCAACTTTCCTCAATCCATGTGAGCTAAGTGGAATGCATTTGATTGGTCAAGCTTGTGGAGGATGAGACAAATTTAGTAGTTACCTTTATTATTTGTTTTATTTTGATTTTCGTGTGCTCACACATGTGTGAATGGGTTCACTTTTTGGATTTAAAAGGGACTTAGGAATTCTTTTATTTATCCCAATGTTTTATGCATTTTAAGTGTTTTGAGGATCTTGGTTTAGGAATTTTATTCAACAAGGATTAAAATTATGTAAGAAAATTTGATTAAGTGCTCTCATAATTAAGGTTTAGCAATAAATGTCTTTGATTAAGACAAATTAATTGGAAATAGGGGCTATGGGTTTGTTAGACCATTTTTAGGTGATTACATTTGCCCCTCTTTGAATTTATGTGTGAGAAACATGTTGATTCAAAGAACATATGATGTTTGATTGGATCAGGAAATAGCTTGATGTGAAGTGATGAAACTATCCCACCGATCAGAACTGATTCCAAACTTGATTGAATGAGGATTGACTAAAATTTGAAGATATCAGCTCCAGCAAAGACTGATAAGGAGATCCAAAAAATATCAGCTCCAGGCTTGATTGAGTGAAGACTGACAGAGAGATCTGAAGATGTCATCTCTAGGCTTGATTGAGTGAATACTAATAGAAATATTTGAATATCCAGCTTGATCTAAAGTGATGAAAGTGAATATACATTTCATAGAATAGATAACCTGATGTGGTGCGATGAGACTGATTGACATTTAATTGATTGCTTGGGATAATTGACTTGATATGGGTCCTGATGAAGCCAATTACCTGATTGAGAGGTATTACTAGATTGATGTGGTGCGATGAATCTGATATGCCCATAGAGATTAATATTACTTGATGCGTAGTGATGAACATCACTTGATTGATCTTGATTTGAGTCAGGGCATGATGCCCCTAGAGATTGAACTTATTGATGTGAATCAAATTGTTGATGTAATGGAACTGCCCCCTCGGGAGAAAAAATGAAAGGAGGGGAGAGATACAAGCCTGATAGATAGAAAAATCATTGAGGGAATGAGGTGTGAGTCTAATTGAGGTCTGGGTTGACTAATGGTGACCAAGAATTGATGAGGGTTGATTTTTTTATTGAAGTGGGAAGTGCTTGAGTTAGTTTCTCAGGATTACTTTCAAGGTGGAATCTCATGAGGAAAGCATCAGCGATCAACTGCATTTTGAGAAAATAGGTTAATCTATGTTTTTGACTATCAAAACATCATCGGATTTTGATTTTGGTCCCTAATATGGAGTCAGAGCTGTCCAATTATCCAAGGGTGCAAATTTCACATCCATCAAAGAACATTCAAAAATTAGGTCAAAACCTATATAAGGCCTTAAGGGGTCATTTTCAAATCATTTTCACCATCCAAATTTGAAATTCTTGATGTGAAGCGATGAAACTATCCCACCAATTAGAACTGATTCTGAACTTGATTGAGCGAAGATCGATTGAAATTTGAAGATATCAGCTTCGGACTTGATTGAGCAAATACTAGTAGGGAGATCCAGAAAATATTAGCTTTGGGCTTGATTGAGCAAAGACTGATAGAGAGATCTGAAGATGTCAGCTCTAGGCTTGATTGAGCGAAGACTGACATAAAGATTTGAATATCCAGCTTGATGTGAAGTGATGAAACTGAATATCCATCTCTTAGAATAGATGTGTGTGGTAAAATGTTTCCTCACTATCTGCAACCAAACACTTCAATAAATCATTATATCAAAAGGGGTTATCATCAAAATAAAGATCAAATATTGCATAAATACCCTTGAAATCAGTTTATTTCTTCCTAGTTGAAGTGAGTGTGATTCTCATGTGTACCCATTAGATTAGACATGAAGAATCAGTGACTTGACCACCCCAAAATGGAAGATTCAATGCAAGAATGAGAAAGATGCATACACTTGCATACATTGCTCTAAAAATCTTCAAAATGAAAGTACATGAACTAGAAAACTAAATGCATAGAAAGTATGTAGAATGAAACTAAAATGAAAGAGTGAGCTATCAATGAAAGGAGCAATCTACCATTAAGATTTTAAAGGAAACTAAGATTCCATTAAACTAAGAAATGAAGTTACCAATGCAAAAATGCAAGTAAACTACTATGATAGCAAGAGCTATGAGTGCACAATGAAACTCTAGAATTAAAATAGCATTATAACTCTACTCTCAAGATTGCCTAGATATGAATGAGTAAAGGCAGACATCCCTTTTATAGGAAATTATAAGAAGCAGTACCATTACATAAAAAATTTGATTCACATCAACAAGTTCAATCTCTAGGGGAATCAGGCCCTGACTCAAATCAAGATCAATCAAGTGATTTTCATCATTGCGCATCAAGTAATCTGAATCTCTAGGGGAATATCAGATTCATCACACCACATTAATCTAGGAGTACCTCTCATTCAGGTAACTAGCTTCATCAGGCCCCATGTCAAGTCAATTATGCCAAGAAATCAATTGAATGGAAATCAGTCTAATTGCACCACATCATGTTATTTGTTCTACGAGACGTATATTTAGTTTGAAACTATTGATGTGAAGCGATGAAACTATAGTCTCAGAGATAGTCTGCGAGACTATCTCTGAATCTCTGTGTAGAGGAGTTGATAGGGTTACAAAGGCCATCCTAGGATTACTTAGAGGCTATGACAAATGTAGGGGTTATACCCCAGTACAATGATCATTTTGCACGACATCCCTTCCCTAGATTCATAGAACCGATGGAGAAAGCATCGTGGATTGAGGAGGGAGATGTACCCCAAAGGGTATCAGGATGGAGGGATCTAGATAGAGCACCACAAAGGGGTCTGGTCCCTTCCAGATAAGGAGGTGATCCAAGTGCTAGATCCAGCAGGGCACTAAGAGTGGGTTAGTAGTGACAGCGCTAAGAGAGAAGCACCCTCAGTGCTCCTCATCGATAAAACAAGTATAGGTTGTAAGCTCCTAAGATATGCTATGTGGTCTACCATACTGCCGTAATACCTAAGATAAGGAAAAATGCTCAATAATGGAAGAGGTCCTCCCAAGAAAAGGATGAGTTACGTAAAATTATCTCCTCTGACCCCTCTAGTTAGTACAGGCCTATGTCCCTGTGTAGGGCCTCCAAACAACCAAACTAAGATCATCTAACTGACTTCTCCAATATTCATTCTTCCCCAAGTGGGGCTGCATCAAGAAACCTTTGTATCTATACATGTAAGGTTGTCCACTCTATCATGGATCATTGGCCACTAGCATGCATATTGGGAGATGCTCCCAAGCCCATAACTACAATATTAGTACTCTTACAGCCATACCTTGAGCTCCCCTATGTGTGACCTCATGCATCTCATGATACATGTGCACTAGGATACACTAACCCCAGCCTAACTTCTCTGGCCGGGTCACCAATCTCTCTGGTACCCTACCCCATCTGCAAAGGAACCTCTGCTGGCTCGTGCCTGCCATCAAGAAGCAGATAATGAACCCTGCCATAACACAAGGTAGTGGAAAATATGCACCATACTGGTTCACCATGTCATCCTAAGAGATGGATTGGTCCAAGATAGTATGATCATGGAACATCCAGATCAATTCATATGTACCCAGCTGTGGCGGTGCATCATACTCAACCTGCTCTCCTACAAATGGAATCCGAAGAATCATGTAGACATCCACAGGAGTGATGGTAATCTCCCTGGTTGGCAGGTGAACAGTGTTGTGCTCACTATGGAATCTCTCCACCAACGCTATCAATAATCCATGGTTCACCCAGATGTCAGGCATCTGGGTCAACCATCCAAAGCCACAATCTCTCAAGTGACCTCTTTGATCATTGGATAAGTTCCTCACCAACCGCATCGTGGGAGGATATGTGGAATGAAACTAGATATTTGATAACTGCGCCTGCAAGAAGACAAACAGTAAAAATGCATGAATAATAATATCAAAATAAGCTACATTCAACACACAACAATCAGACAAGTTGGTAAAAAGGCTAATAAGTTAGCAAAACATGCAATTGATAGAGGACTTATTCAAAAAATACTTATTGTCTCCCAAATGACAAAGCACAGGAAAGAGTCACTAGTACCAAGGTCCGCACGAGTCGGGATTATATACCATACAAGAATTCAAGATGAAAGGAAAAAACTAATGGATCCATGTGACAAAATGGGTTGGATGAATATGCTCATGCAATAGGTGGGTGTTTCTCATGCAACAAATCTAATGGGCTGAAATGTATAAAGAATCTTTCCTAGTTTGTTGTACGAGCCCTCTCACCGGCTCGTACAATGAACTGGGACCCTGCAACATAACATATTGAAAAACTTGAAAAATTGATGAAAAAATTGCAAAATTGAATGCTAAGGCAAAGTTAATCAGTTACTAACTGGAGGCGGGTAGTCTTGCGGCCATTTGTACCTCTGCATGCGCATGAATCGATGCTCTGCTACTAGAACCACCATTTTCTCTCAGTAAAGGCTTCTATAATTTCAAACTTGGATGGTGAAAATGATTTGAAAATGACCCCTCTAGGCCTTATATAGGTTTTGACCTAATTTTTGAAAGTGCTTTGATGGATGTGAAAGTTACACCCTTGGATAATTAGACAGTTGTGACTCCATTTTCGAGACAAAAATCAAAATTTGATGACGTTTTGATTGTCAAAAATGAAGATTAACTTTTTTTTCTCAAAATGTAGTTGATCACTGACGCTTTCCTCATAGGATTACGCTTTGAAATTAATCTTGAGAAAATAACTCAATCCTCACGGTGGGTGCCAAAGATATGTGTGGTAAAATGTGTCCTCAATATCTGCAACCAAACACTTCAATAAACTATTAAATCAAAAGGAATTAGCATAAAAATAAAGATCAAATATTGCATCAATACCCTTGAAATTGGATTATTGCTTCCTAGTTGAAGTAAGTGTTATTCTCATGTGTTCCCATCAGATTGGAGATGGAGAATCAGTGACTTGACTACCCCAAAATAGAAGATACAATGCAAGAATGAGAAAGATGCATACACTTGCATACTTTTCTCTCAAAAGATTCAAAATGAAAGCACATGAACTAGAAAGCTAAATGCATAGCAACTATGTAGAATGAAACTAAAATGAAAGAGTAAGCTATCAACAAAAGGAGAAATGCATCTACCATTAAGCTTTGAAAGGGAACTAAGATGCCATTAAACTAAGAAATGAAGCTACCAATGCAAAAATGCAAGTAAACTACTATGAAAGCAAGAGGTATGAGTGCACAATGAAACTCTAGAATAAAAATAGAATTATAACTCTACTCTCAAGATTTTCTAGATATGAATGAGAAAAGGGAGTCGTCCCTTTTATAGGAGATTCCAAGAAATGGATGATTGAGATTAAGAGGCAAAAGGAAATGAGCAATGGTGGAGATACGAATTTCCTCAATCCATGTGAGCTAAGTGGAATGCATTTGATTGGTCAACCTTGTGTAGGTTGAGACAAATTTACTATTTTCCCCTTTTTATTTGTTTTATTTTGATTTTCATGTGCTCACACGTGTGAATGGGTTCACTTTTTTTATTTAAAAGGGACTTAGGAATTTTTTTATTTATCCCAATGTTTTATGCATTTTAAGTGTTTTGAGGCTTTTGGTTTAGGAATTTGATTCAACAAGTCAAGATTAAAATTATGTAAGAAAATTTGATTAAGTGCTCTCATAATTAAGGTGTAGAAATAAATGTCTTTGATTAAGACCAATTAATCAAAAATAGGGGCTATGGGTTTGCTAGACCATTTTTAGGTGATTACACTTGCTATTTCGATGAACCTCATGTATGTCTATTAGATATGTCACTTTGGCTCTAGTAAGACTTTTGAGTTCTTACCACATGATTTTTTATTCAAGGCCTTCATGATCTTGATCAGGTTGTGGCTACTGGGAGTTTTTTTATCCTGCATCTTTCTTATATAGATTTGATGGCTTTGAGATGACAAGTATTCTAGGTTCATCTCTAATAGATCATGCTGACATAGTGAGTAGACTTTGGCATGAGCGTTTTGGTGATGCCAATTATAGATATCTATACAAGATGATTACTCAGGAACTTGTGATTAGGCTCCCTCATATTGTGTGTGCTTGAATGTGACCTCTAAATCAGGAACAAACTCAGAATAGTATTTACTCAATTGTTCAATTCACAAAGACAAACATGAATTTTTTATCCTGCAAATTCAATTGAAACGACTTGTTGTCTCCTAATTAGTTGTGGATGTCAAATTTACTCTCAGAACAAGAGCCAACAACCTGACCATTGCTAACATGGAGGATTTCTAAAGCATGAAAGAAGATGAATTTGCCATTAATCTAAGAAATAGAATGCAATTAATCTATGAAATGAGATTGCTCTTAATCTAGAAATGAATTGCAATTAATCTATGGAATCAAATGCAACTAGTCTAGAATTGAAATGCTCTTAATCTAGAATTGAAATTGCATTTAAACTAGAAATCTTGAGAAACAAAATTGAGATGTTAGATATGTAAATAAATTGAAAATAAACTCAACATATCCTTAATCCAAATTGAAATTAATCTAATTATTCAATTAATCTCAAAAGCATAAGCAATGTAAATTTCACTATAGATTTGATGCTCTCAAAAATCATCATCCCAAATGAAGAAAATGAGGTCCAATTTATAGAAAACTGTGGAAAGAGGGTGAAGAGTTTCTTGAAAAGAAACGGTTGCCTCTTCATTCTCATTTGAGACAAAAATGCAAGAATTATTTAATTAAAAGGATGAATTATTTCCACATGAGTGACCTTTCACATGGAATTATGGAATTCCCTTTTGAGGATAATTCATCCAATCAATTAAATAAATATTCAATTCCTTTTATGTGTATTAGCTAAAAGGGGTGGAATTAATTTAATTAAAAGCACTTAGGACTTTAGTATTAAATTAATTAATCATAGGGATTTTTAGCTTATAAACCCTGAGAATTTAGGAATTAAATATAATGTCAGATTTATGCAAATTTGGGTTTTCTGCATTTGAAACTCAATCAATTAAAGTCAATCAGGAGAAGAATTTGCCTAGTACAATAGGACTTCAAAGATGAGAAAATGCACCAAAATTGATTGGATTATAAGGTGCCAATTTTAGGGTGTTACATTTTGCCCCTCTTTGAATTGATGTGCGAGTAGCACATTGATTCAAATAATAGTCTGAAGTAAAGATGAAGATTTCAGAAGTCTAGGTTAGGTTGCCAAGACACCGATTAGATTAAGAAGCAGAATCATCTGAGAGAAGATCAAAATCAGGGTTAGATTGCCCCAATGTCCACTGATAGCTAATGAAGATCTAGGACTATCATCAGAATCAGGGTTAGATTGCCCCAATACAAAGGTTAGCCCTCCGAGATCTAGGTTAGATTGCCTAGATAACGGTCTAAAGAGCTTTTGAGAGTCATCTTCAAAATGAAGTGTAACTTTCAGGAATTAGGGTTAGATTGCCCCAATACCTAATGAGATTTCAAGAATCTTCTCTAGAACGAAGCTTGATCCTTGAGGATCCGAGTTAGATTGCTCAGATACCTAGAAAGATAGATGACAAGATGCGAGACATCAAGATGCCCCTAGAGATCAAGAAATATCCAATTTTGACCATAAGGTATGAAAAATTGAATATGCCCCAAGTGATGAGATGCCCCTAGCGATGGGGACTTTTGATTCAGATCAGACTGATTCGAGAATGATGCAAAAAGATTCAATGATGCAATCATCTTGCCCCCTCGGGAGCGAAATCGAAAGATGACACATCATAATGATGAGAGCAAGAAATCACAGAGAAATAAGATTGAAGATCCAGAGATATCAGAGAGAAGGCAGAATCAACTTAGAGTGATCGAGAGGTCCTGTTGATTAGGTTTGGCCATAGTTGACCAGAATTGACTAGAGTTGACTTTGATGAAAAGATTGCAGAAACTGAGAAAATGATAACAAGAGATAATCCTGACAAGAAAGCAACGTCACAAAATTGACTGCACAAGCATTCGATCGCATCGGTCCCAAAATTTTAAAATGTGATTTCAAGCTATTTAGGAGTGTCAGATTTTGATTTCGAACACGAAAATGGATTCAGAACGGTCCATTTAGCTAAGGGCGCAATTTTTGTGGAAAATGGAGCACTTTGAAAAATTAGGTCAAAGGCTATATAAGGCCCGGAGGGGTCATTTTCAAATCATTATTCACGTTTTGAATTTAGCGATGGTGAGGGTTCCAGCTGATATTGAGAGCATTCCCATGCATTCACACCATTTTGAGCATTCCCGACGACACAACCGACCACCAGAGTATGACGCACCTGTGAGTAATTGCAACCTGATCTTGTATTTCAATTTTTTTTTTATCAATTTATGTCATTTAGCATGTTTTAGGGCTATTTAAATGTTGTCGCACCCAAGCTCGCGTGAGGGAACAGTTTCCTCTCACCGGCCTTAGTCACCCTTCATGCAAGGAATCTGAATCCTCGCGCGAATTAGGGGTTCTGCATGTGGGCCCCTCCCGGTGCTCGTGCGAAGAGCACACTTGTGCCGCATGAGATTTCTAAAATCTCATGCAAGAACACATCCTGTCTCGCGTGAGCCAGAAAGCTCGCGTGGGAACAGAGTTTCCTCGCGCAGGAAAAGAGTTTTCTCGCATGGAAAACTGGCCAAAATTCAAAATTTGTCATTTTCTTGCATCGCAGAGTCAGCCAGTTGCAATATCTTAAAATTGTGTGTAGGATAGGTCCATAGCTGCATTTGTTGTCTTTTTCTTTGAAAATTTATCATTGTTGAGGTACTGATCCAATTTTGTCACTTGCTTTGTAGGTCGACTTCCTAGACATCGATTTCTGATCACATCATCCTGTTATGGGTGAGCTGTTACAGAGATTATCAGATGTTGATGGGGCCCACATTGACAGGCTAGGATTGACTTACCTACGTGATGCACCCGATATTCAGGTGAATCATGGATTACTTGGTTCCTTGGTTGAGCGTTTCCACTTGGAGACGAACACTTTTCACTTGCCATAGGAAGAGATGACAGTTACTCCCGAGGATGTATATCAGATCTTGAGAGTGCCTTTCGATGGAGTTCCTGTGGAGTACGACACGTAGCCTAGAATAGGTATGGAAACTTTGAGAGCCATCTTTCAGGATGATTTGGTGATGGGTCGAGCCATCTTATGGGAGGAGTTGATACGCAGCTACGACAGAGATTATCCTCTGGCAGTTGTACTAGCACTGTTCCTGAGTTGTCATCTGGTTCCTGATCGTGGTCAAAACAGATTAGAGTGCGGTTGGGATGGCATGCTCTAGAAGATGCTGGTTGTTCTTGCAGTTACTTTTGGATGGGGCGAGTGCATGCTCACGTAGATGTACCATGAGATGCACGAGATCGTGTATCGAGGTGCCCATACCGTGGTGGCAGGAGTCATCATTTTATTGATTTGGGCCTAGGAGCACCTTCCCGTATGTAGGTCGATATTTCATGATACACAAAAGACTTTAGAGCGGTATATTTATAGATACGTAGGTCCAATGACCCAGCCCGTGCTGGGTAAGACTAAGCAGTGGAGAGCATAGATTGATGACATGGCCGCAGTCATATGGCGGCCTTGGAATGTCACTGAGGTATGGGATGATGCTCACCATGAGTTATCATACATGTTCTATTCATGTCCTCTGATAGGACGTACCATTACCATTATTGAGCGCTTCTTGCTCACGCGCGTATTGCACCAGTTTGGGAGGCCGCAAGATGTATCTCTAGAGTATTGCACTTATGCCCGATTCATCGATGAGAAGAAGAAGGGCTGGCAGAGATAGCTTGACAGGGGGCGCAACATGATAGACGCCCGGGTACCACCATCCAGGTGGGATTATATGGCCATGGTGATGAATGCAAGTGTGACACCTCCATACAGAGACCATATGTTAGCACATCCATTTCCTAGATTTACAGCTCCAGTTGGTCATATACCTCAGGTGGTACAGCCACCACCACAGCAGCAGGCACATCAGGTTCTTCCACTGGGATAGAAGCCATAGGGACAGTAGCCACAGGGTTAGCAACCTCCCTTACAGTAGCATGAGAGAGTTGTACACCCGAGGATAGTTCAAACTGATATTCCTTTGAGACCCATGGGATTAGATGCAGGTGTTGAGCCCAGTGGCAGTCAGGACAGAGCTGCTGAGCAGGGAGATGACACTATCATGGCTGATGTTGTTCTGACTGATCCTCTAGTAGGTGGATAGGTAGCACAGTTGCAGGAGGCTCTCTGTAGTGTCAGGGAGAGAGCCCGACAGTCTCAGAGGGAGCGTGATGACCTCCATACATAGGTGATCATTCGGGATACGCGGATATCTGAGAAAGACCAGGAGATCCAAGGGCTGCGAGAGTCACTGGCTAGATCATAGTTAGAGACTAGATACGAGGTTTCTCAGGCTTCTTATTATTATGCTGCATATACTATTGCGGTGCCTGAGGTAGCGGATCAGATTCAGCCCTTTTCAGAGTATGTTGGTGCTTGGGTCGCTCCACCGGGACCACCTCCGGGTCCTCCTCCTCAGCAGCAAGGCATGCCACCCCCTCCACCTCCACCGGGTGGTTAGGTCTTGATATATATTGTACCATCATTTTGACATATTGTGCTCGAGTAGCACCCTTGTATATTTTTACCGATCGATATATATATATATATATCAGCTCAATTTTTGGCATCATTGTACATGTTTACATATTGCTTTAGATGTGTATGTTTTATGAGATGATTTCCTATATGATCAGATGTATGGATTAGAAATGTATGCAAATGGATGAATATGAAAATGTTTATGCACATGTTTTATTGATGTATGAAAATGCTATGATAGATGTTAGATGGATAAATGCTATGTATGATTTGATTTATGCTTATAATGGATGCACATGTTTATGGATATATAAATGCAAGTGAATGTATGAAAATGCACTTTTTGGAAATGAATGTAATGCAATGAATGTAATGGTACTAATCATCTCATGTAGGGTATTGCAATATACAACAGCTACTAACCAAAAGAATGCGCATGAAGATCGAGAGCGAGGACCAGACACTCCTGCAGTTGAGAAGAAACTATGATGAAAGATGAGGACCTTTGTAGAATGAGAAAATAATGAAGAGAGCACCAAAACTACCACAATGCAAGCCTAAAATGCGAATGCAAGCCTACAATGCAAATGCAAGCCTAAGATAAATGCAATCCTAGGACTTTGGTTATTGGACTCATCGTATTAATCATCATCGAGTGCTTTTGGATCATCGGAGTCAATACAATCCTTACTGGTGCCGCTGCAACCATAAGAATATGAATATGACTTTCATCAGATAAAATGTAGGAAACGAACATAAGCACCGATGCAAAAAAGCTAAGGTGACCTGAACATTGTTTCCAGCTTGATATAGTAATAATTCGCAAGTAAACAAACACAACAATAACAGTCAAGGAGATAGTTCCGACCTCCCCTTGGTGTACAAATAAACAAGATTGAGGGATGTGAGGCTTTTCCACCTTAATGCAGAAGCTCTTATCACATACACCCTATTTATTTGACATTTCCAGGTCATTGAAACCACACAAACAAGCACTGGACAAAGAAAATATCAAATGAAATTCATGAGAACAGACAGCATACTAAGAAAGAGTCAATCATATCCCAGCATGTTTCAAGGCTTATTAATGTGTCTATGTTTAGGGTGTTGAAAAAAACATTGTTGTGCTTGTGAGTGCAATGTGTTTGATTGCTATCGAGAGATGTTTACGTCGCGAGATATCTGATGTGTGTTAAAAACATAGATGTGTCCAATGAGAGTGTTCAAAAATACTATTTGATTAAGGTGTTGAGAAACACCAGTTTGTGCCAGTAGAAAGTTGTCTTTTGACAATATTATTGACTCGAGTGTAAACCAAAGAGCAATTGAAATAGGGAGCCATGCCCCCAAGTAATGGATGGATCGAAGCCAAACAAACAGATAGAGAAACGATGTGAGAAATCTCAGCAATATAGCGATAGTAGGCAGACTCAGTGAGAACCACTAGTGACTGTCTCAAGAGATTCTCAAGCATAACGATCGGTAACAAGATCTAGGCATCATCAGGTAGACGCAGTGAGAACCATTGGTGACTGATGCAAGAGAGTCTCAAGAAGAGACAAAATGCTACGAAGCATCGGCAGGTAGACATAGTGGGATCCACTGGTGACTAATGCAAGAGGAGAAAGACTCCAAAAGATAAGACAATGCCCCCTAGACCAGGAACATGCCCCCGAGTGTCACCAGTTTCAATCCATGTGAGGTCGAGCAAAATCTTGAAGATGACAGAAAGCAAAAGCATGAGCGCACTAAAGCAGGAAAGAAAACTGAAGCAAGAAAGCAAATTTTTTTTAGAATTTTAGAGATTTTATAATTTTTTTTTAGATTTTAGAATTTTTAGAATTTTTAGATTTTTTAAAGATTACCGATCTCAAGAAAGATCACATTGGTGTGCCCCCAAATGCCTAGCAAGGTGTAGGACATTTCAAATGGATTAGAAAGTTGATGTATGAGATGAATAGGCAATGATGGATGAAGAGGGTGAATGCAACCCTCAAAGACAGTCTCCTCAAGGTTACTCAAGCTAGGAAACAAGAATGTAGCAAATGTAGGCTCATGGCGCAGTGCTGAATAGCATATACGATAATAACCAGATGTCATGAAAATCATGTGGTCCAAAAGAGTGGACATGTCAAGAGACTTTTGAGAAACAGTTTTTCAATTTTGATCAAGACCAAGGGATCAACTTTGGATAGGACATAGCTATGAAAGTGTAATTAGGATAAAGGGTGATGGAGGTATAAGTGCATGTTTTGGATTATGGCATGAATGCTCAGAGACATGAAGGATAGGCTTGGGATAAGCAAGATCACGATAGGGTAGCATGCAAAAAGAGTAAGTAAATAGGATGATGGAAGGGATCACGAATTTCAGGATACATGATGCTCATGGATAAGCTCAACCTTGTCAAGATCAACAGAAGGAACATGGATGTTCATGAGCTAGCTGGATGTAAGATATGATGGGATATGACAGAAGGAACTTTCCTACAAGTGAAGAGTGCAAGTAGGAGAAATTACGCATGACGCCTATTTGCCAGGTTTTCATCATGGTACTTATCCAAGGCACCACAAGAAGTGGTTTTCACCATAGGACAGATTGATTTATCTTTACTTTTGCTACCAAGGCGCCTATTTACTAGGTTTTCACCAAGGCACTTTTTCATTTTTTTCTTTATTATTTTTTTTAATTTTTATTTTTTTGAATTTATGTAGGAACTTTAAGCTTCTTGCTCTTTGGATAGTGCTTCTCTGAAAGATACGCTATAATAGGCCAAGGCCACTGAAAGTATTCTCAAAGATGTTGATAAGGTGATGAAATGGAGGATAAGGAAGATGGAGGCCAAGATTTTATGAAATGGATTGGATGAGAGAAAAAGAAGGAATGTAAGGACCCAATATGGAAGGATAGTAGGTGAAAAGATCAACATTGACACACCCCTTGAAGGATAGTGGACGAATGAAGGAAAAGTGGATGGAATAGCTTGAGACATTGATAGATGAGTGGATATGGATCTTGGTACACGAGGACCCAAGATGGAGTCAGAAGATGGGAGATGTTTAGATGGAGATGAAGTGGAAGACTTTGGAAGCTTGGATGCCAACTCTGATTGTTCCTTTTGGTGCAAATCTTTTAAGAGAGACTTGGGAATCCACATAAATTTTTCTTTTTTTTTTAGTATCCAAGTCCTTGAAAAGAGACTTGGGAATCCATATAGCATTTGATTTTCTATTTGCATCAGATGATTTAGAATGCAATTCATTCATAATGGAATTAGGAACCCATATTTTCTTTGATTGGGTTATTTGCTCAGTGGACCTTTGTGGTCTCTTGAATATTTATTTTTTATTTGTAGTCACATGTCGATTAGATGGGACATAGTGATCTTCATATGTAAGTGGATTCTTATATTTCTGATTTCTTTGTTGCACATCCAAATTGCTTCCAGAAGACTTAGGAATTGTGGATGAATAGGGCCAATATGACTAGTTCATAAGGAGGGGTTGATAGGGAGAATTCAATGATCTATGTCTTTGTTGATCTTGATAGGAGATAGGGTAAGTGGATGACAAGCTAGTATTGATAGGCGGGGTAGATGGGGGGATATAAGGACCTAATATAGATGGAAGGTTCGACAGTCTAAGCTTTGGGATATAAGGACCAATGATAGATTTGGAGGATGGAGTAGACTGATGCTTACGTTTGAAGGGAGGGATATAAATTGTGGAGGGGATATCAAAATCTTTAAAGTGAGCTACATGGCCAAGACTCTTCCCTTTTGAATTCACCTTTATATAATAGGAGCATGAGTATCTTTGATAGGAGCAATTTTGATAGGAGAAATTGAAGCTTTAGAGAATTTATTTTTCTACAAGCGATTTGGAGGAACGATGTTTCTTTGAGGTGGATATGGAGGAGCATGACAAGGAGATGAAGGGATGTTTTGATCTTTACAAGGATCTTTAGATGGTGTACAAAGGGTAGCTTTCTCTTTATTTTCAATAGGTTCATTAGAGATGGTGGAAAGGATATCTTGATCTCGCTTGGGAGATGGAGGATGTTCTTGGAAGCGATGGAAGGGGATGATAAAATTATCATGGGATTCTTGAGATATGCAACACTAGTCAACCATTAGATTAAGATGGAGGGTGTCTTGATCTTGATCATAACTGATATTTGTTTTCTCACATTGTGGATTCTCCTCTTGACATGGAGCCACTTCTAAGGACGAGGTAGGAGTTTTGATCTGCATATGGGATTCTTGACACACTAATGGACAATCATTTGGAATATGAATGATAAGCGTTGAAGCACATGGAAGCTTGGGGTCTATGATCTTTGAATCCTGAGAAGGGCTTGCAGTCGTATGCGGGTTAGCTTGGATCTCTTTTAGAGGTAGTCCTTGAGGGTAAACATAGTCATCATTAGGTTTAGTTTTTGACAGAGATGATGAAGCTTTAGGAGATGGAGAAATGGTGGAAGAAGTATATGTGAGATGGGAACCATTGATAGACATAGGTTCTTGATATTCATCATGCTTGAGATTAGTATCTTTATTAGGTGATTCATTAGGATTTTCCACTTTGATTATTCTGTCATTTATGAGATCTTGGATTTTATGTTTCAGCTCCATGCAAGATGAATTTTCATTCTTATTGTGTCGATGATATGCACAGTAGTTACTAAAGAATGTGGATCCAAGTAACGTGATTTTAGGTAATGTGATGAGGTCATTCTCAAGAATTTCTTTCAATGCAGATTCATAAGATTGTCCCAAAGGATTAAACATTCTCTCTGAAGAATAACTAGACGCTTCTCAACTTGCAATATCCTTCTTTTGCGGATAGAAAGGGATCTCATCTGATGTTGTCATGGCTTCCTCTACATTCTCTTAATCAAAGTTGGGATTGTCATAAAATCGGTCTGGATCAAAATTGGGATCGTCATCAAATTGTTCTTGATCAAAGTTGGGATTATCATACCAATATTTATCTATGTTGGAAGAAAGTGGAGAGACGTGAGAATCCTTTTCCCCCTTTAATCGTTGGAGTTCAGATCCCAAAGTTCAAAGTTGTTTCAATAAAGTTTTTCTAAGAATCTCTTCTTTGATTTTAGACATTGTAAGATAGTCTTGATGCGCTTGCTTGTAAGAATTAGTTGGTTTGCAACTTGAGACAACTAGTTTCAGACTACAGACAACGTGGAAATAAGCAATTAGACCCCAGACAAAAGATAGATTAGGTAGATAAACAAACTCAGTTTTTGAGATAAAAACCAGATTTTGAGACATGGTGAGAACTATTCTCTGACAAGATTTCCAGGTTTAGGATAGTTTTATGATGATACAAATCAGAAATCTCTGTTTCAAGGTGACAAGCACTCGTTTACAAACACGAAGTTTCAATCAAGCAGTAGTGACACAAACAGTAGTCGTAAATAGTTCCACCAAGGACAAAGCATCTTGGAGGAATTATGGGAGACTTTATTTGATGATGATACAGACAGTTTAAGACTCAAAAATAGACACTCAGTTATACCTACAAAGAAAATTGGTTGAGAAGACAAAATTTGTGCCCCGATGTCTTATGTGTATGCGTGCACCTCACACAGCATGTCACCCTCGAAAGAGCGCCCGTGTTTTTGGTGTTTCCAAGGACTAAGTATATATGTTTGAAGGTTACCCTTAAATACGGTCCAACTTCATATACCACTTCAAACATCCAGGTGCATACCTATGTCGAGAATCTAGGGGAGAGATTCTTCCCTCTCCCTGCACACAGATTATGTCTCCTTTTAGAGGTGAACCGGGTAGGCATCTAACTAAGAGAGTGTTTAATAGGATTCTATTCACAATAGCCTCTGATGCCTCTGATATAGAGTTGGGGCCTCGCAGCCACACCAACACTTGTAAGTCACACATCCTTGCAAGCAAGGCTGGGAGCGGCGCTGCTCAGTATGACAAACAAGGCTTTCTCATGATCATAGTCGAAATCAATGAGAAAGAAGTTACCATGGCTTTGCAGTCTTTGGACTCAACAAAGTAGACTTTATTAGAGTGAGGTGGAATCACCAGTGAAAGGTGTGTACTCACTTGGGTCATTCCCGGAGGTTCAACTTCCAGCAGGCCCTCTAAAGGTGACTCAACTTGGTTCGGATTCAAGGGTTTGATTTTCTGATTCTCTCAATGAGAGAAGAGCATACTTCTCTACCTTTTCACCTTACCCAAACACATCAAGCATATTCATCACCGAGATAGTTTCACTCCACCAAATCCACAAGTCTTTGGGTTTCTGATTCTCTCAAAGAGAGAAGAGCATAATCCCCTAACAAGTAGAAGTGCTAAAGATTCGCTATCTTTCTTTGCTTCCCCAAGTATCTGTCAAGCTAGCAACATCTAGGTCTCGATTCCATCCAGGGGCATCACTTCCATGTAATGAAGAGCCTATTCCCCTACTTTTCTATTGGGATCCTTACAAAATTTTAACAAAGCCCTATTTAAACTATGTGAATGAAAAACAGTAAACAAACATGACGTTTTGGTTATGTCTTTGACTATCGTCCTGCAAGTAAACTGTTAGAATTTTTTTGGTCTTTGACAAGCGAACTTGCAAACCACTGTTATGTTGCAGCAGAAATCAGAAACAGAAAAATCACAGTAGAAAATAGATGTCAGAAAATAAAAACAAAAAATTCTAAATTTTAAGTGTCTGTCTGCTAAAGTTCATGCGAGCAAGTGCTTCGCTGCGCGCAAGAAAGTGCTTCAACACACACGAGCTTTCTATTTCTTCATGTGACAGAGTGCTACAAAGAGAAAAACTTTGTGCGGCTTGACGCAAAACTTCGCTTGAGACTCCGTATCAGTGTTCTACGGATGTACGGCAGAGTTCCCAAAACACTGTCAAAAAGTTTGAAAATGAGGCCAGAAATCATTTTTTCTGCCCCACGGTGGGTGCCAAAATGTGTGTGCTTGAATGTGACCTCTAAATCAGGCACAAACTCAACATAGTCTTTACTCAATTGTTCAATTCACAAAGACAAACATGAATTGTTTATCCTGTAAATTCAATTGAAACAACTTGCTGCCTCCTAAATAGTTGTGGATGTCAAATTTACTCTCAGAATGAGAACCAACAACCTGACCATTGCTAACATGGAGGATTTCTAAAGTATGAAAGAAGATGAATTTTCCATTAATCTAAGAAATAGAATGCAATTAATCTATGAAATGAGATTTCTCTTAATCTGGAAATGAATTGCAATTAATCTATGGAATCAAATGCAACTAGTCTAGAATTGAAATGCTCTTAATCTAGAATTGAAATTGCATTTAAACTAGAAAGTTTGATAAATGAAATTTAGATGTTAGATATGTAAATAAATTGAAAATAAACTCAACATATCCTTAATCCAAATTGAAATTAATCTAATTATGCAATTAATCTCAAAAGCATAAGCAATGTAAATTTCACTATAGATTTGATGCTCTCAAAATCATCATCCCAAATGAAGAAAATGAGGTCCAATTTATAGAAAACCATGGAAAGAGGGTGAAGAGTTTCTTGAAAAGAAACCGTTGCCTCTTCATTCTCATTTGAGACAAAAATGCAAGAATTATTTAATTAAAAGGATGAATTATTGCCACATGAGTGACCTTTCACATGGAATTATGGAATTCCCTTTTGAGGATAATTCATCCAATCAATTAAAAAACTATTCAATTCCTTTTATGTGTATTAGCTAAAAGGGGTGGAATTAACTTAATTAAAATCACTTAGGACTTTAGTATTAAATTAATTAATCATAGGGATTTTTAGCTAATAAACCTTGAGAATTTAGGAATTAAATATAATATCAGATTTATGCAAATTTGGGTTTTCTGCATTTGAAACTCAATCAATTAAAGTCAATCAGGAGAAGAATTTGCCTAGTACAATAGGACTTCAAAGATGAGAAAATGCACCAAAATTTATTGGATTATAAGGTGCCAATTTTGGGGTGTTACACATATTTCTTGTACTGATGGTGATTTTCGGGGATGTGTTCTTGGAAAACATCATCAGGATTTTTTTCCTATGGTTAGAGCCACATGTGCTAATGTACCCTTGGAGTTGGTACATAATGACCTCATGTCCTTTCTGACTTCTTGTTTTTTAGGGGCTAGATATGTGCTCACTTATATTGATGACTTCTTTGTTACAAGTGTTGTTGTTGTTGCACCAAAAGATCCACATATCAATGACCGATACAACCAATAGACTTATAGAATCCATAAGAGGCGATTAGTCCCTTGTCACGAATCTTGAGGGGAGCACTAACCATTTTCCAACAATCTCCCCCTCAGCATTACCTGAGGAGATTCAAACCTATGACCAAGCTCTGATACCACGTGTTACAAGTGTGGTTGTCATTACACCAAAATATCGACCTGTCAATGCCTGATACAACCGCTAGACTTATAGAATCGACATGATGCAGTTAGTCCCTTCTCACGAATCCTAAGAGGAGAACTAACTATTTTCCAACATTCTCCAGGTGTGCATGGGTTTACTTTCTTAAGTACAAGTCTAATTTCATTGACTCATTCAAGATCTTTAAGACATTTGTTGAGAAGTAGTTTGACTTTTCTATTAGGAGGATATGCACAGCTAATGGGGGGAGTACGTAAATCAGGGTTTCACATATTTTTGCATTGAGCATGGTTTTCAACATTAGTATATAGTACCTTACACCCCTCAATAGAGTGGTGTTGCTGAGAGAAAGAACTTGATATTATAGGAGATGGCCAATTGTATGATACAATCATGAGATATGGATTCACCATTCTAGGCTCAGGAAGTCAATTTTACCAAATATATATAGAATTGGATGCCTCGTAAGGAATTACGACATATGAATCTTTAGGAGGATTGGACCCATGTCAAGCCTAATGTTTCTACATTTTAAGTATTTGGCAGTGAGACTTGGTCATTTATTCCTGATGCTCAATGGAAATACGTGGAGAGGAAGAATCAACCGCTCATATTTGTCAGCTACTGTGAAGATGTTAAGGCATATAGGTTATTTGATCCTAATTCTAGAGAGGTCTTATTTTGGTAGGATGTCTAGTTTGATGAGCACTTTCCTTGGATGGATTCTTCATCACTTGGTTCTCCCTCATTACAAAGTCCTCCCTCTTCATTTCCTAAGTTTTTTAATCTCTTAAGGATGATGTAGATATTGATCCACCATCATCACCACCACCATATCCACAACATTTTCCCAAGTGGGTCTGCTTTATTATAGAAGAACTTGGCTATGGTAGGTCACCCTTGAGATCCCCATTGTACACATGGATAGAGTTTAGGTGCTAGTCTCTTGAGTCATACCATTTTAGATGACCCTTAGAGGTTTTCTAAGGTGACAAGTCATCCTGGGTAGGATAGGCCTATGGAGGAGGAGTCACCTTCTTTGATGAAGAATCATACCTGGGATCTTTGGCATCTTCCTAAGGGAAGAAAGTTGGTTTGGTGCAAGTGGGTGTAACATACCAAGTTTGTTACAGATGGTTTGATAGATAAGTACAAAGCACATCTTGTTACGAAGGGGTTTTCTTAGGTTGATGGTATTGATTTCTCTAACACCTTTTCTCCTATTTCCAAGATGAATTCTATTCACTTTGTACTATCTCTAGAGGTTTCACAAGGATAGACATTATTTCAAATGGATGTGAAGAGTTCCCTCTTTCATGGAGGCCTCCATGAGATCTATCTAGAGCAACCTCGAGGATTTTTTTAGGATACTTATTTGGTTTTCAAACTTTGACATTCATTGTATGGTCTCAAACAAGACCCTTGGGCTTGGTATGAGAATATGAGCTCTTTTTTTCTCTCCTCTCACTTCACATGTTGTCATCCTGATCCCACAGTTTTTATTTATTCTCAGGAGGCTGATATTTTGATCTTGTGCTATATGTTGATGATCTCATACTTACAAGTAGCTAATCCTCCATGATTTAGAGTATTCATCAAGAATTAATGGAGTAGTATGAGATGACTAATCTCGGTCTTCAAGACTATTTTATTGGTCTACAGGTTATTCAGTCTTCAGATGGGATTACCATTTATCAAGAAACATATTCTCTTGACATGCTTCACAGATTTGGCATGCTTGATTGCAAGCCTTCCCCCACACATTTTCATTCCAGTGTTGTTATGTCTTCCACTTGCACTACTCCTTAAGTAGACTCTACATTATACATATAGTTGGTATGAAATTTGTTGTACCTGATGCATTTGCATCTTGATCTTTCCTTTGTGGTTGGCCTTGTCTCTAGGTTCTCCTATGATACACGTGAGAGCTATTGGAAAGTAGCCAAACATGTCTTGAGGTACATTCAGGGCACCACACATTATGGTATTCACTACGCATCAAGATATCCTCACATTGTTGGCTTCACTGACTTAGATTGGTTGTTGATGTTAATGATCAAGAGTCCACTTCTAGATTTTTTTTTACCTTGATTCTAGCCCCATCACATGGTCGTGCAAAAGGAAATGTGCTATTGCATTATAATCTACAGAGGTTGAGTACCAAGAAATGGTGTTATCTAATTAGGAGATTTTATGACTTTGGTAGTTGATGATAGAGTTTGGGTTTCCTCTTAATAGTCCCACAGTTCTTTGGTGTGACAATCAGAGTGATATACACATTTCCCACAATCTAGTGGAGCATCAACGAATGAAACACATTGAGATCTACATGCACTTCATCAGGAAGTTGATTCAGGATGGTTCACTTGTCTTGTAGTACATTCCTAATGATGAGAAGGTTGTTGACATATTCACAAGATGTTTTGCATTGTCGCGCTATCTTCAGTTGTGATCTATGATTTGGGTAAAGGAAGTTGTCCACGGGGGTCTTTGTGAGGCCTGCTTTCCTTCATGTTTTTTTCTATCATGCTTTCATCTCTTTTTGGAGAGGAGTTTTTCCCCATTGGATTTTCTCCTTTACTCCACGTCATGGATATTCAGTTTTGATTGGGTACCTCATCAGGCCTTGTTGTCTGAACCCAATTTTTCTTTCTTGCATGTAGTTGCATTCTTGCACTTAGCTTTTTAGCTACTCCCTAATTTTATCTTAAGGGGGATGCTAGAGTAAAAAGGTTATTAACTTAATTAATTTAATTATATTTATTAATTAATTAAGTCACCTTTTTTTCTTTTTTAACTTAAGCTAAATTTAGGAAGCATTAGTTTACATTTAAAATTAATTCTTTTTATTTTATGCATGCATGCATTTAATAAATATTTCATTTTATGCATGAATTATTTAGGGTTTTGATCTCTTTTATTAAGGTTTGATATCTTTGTAATTCTCATTCTGATTACTTTAATTCTCAATTATTCCTTCATTCCAATTATTTATGCAATTTCTCTTTTGAGGAGTTTCTCTTGTACGTAATAGGTTATTTGCATGCAGGTGATTATTGAACTTGTGAGAATTCAACATTCTTTAATTCTAACACCCTCCACTTGTAATTTTCATTTTCCCGATATTAATAGAAATCTTTGTTTTTTACATTTTCTTGCATTCAAAGTCTTGTACATTTTCTTGCCTTATGTTGAATGTTTATTTTCTTTCTTTCAAGTTTGTATGTCGTGTTTAACATTCTCATGAATGATGTATTGTTAAAATGTCTTTCGTTATATAATTTCATTAGTTTTGACCTACATATGAGTCCTTGGGGGGTAGATTAGAGTTAAGAAATGTGTATGTTTGGGGTTTTTATTGATGTTATGCGCAGTTATAGGCATTAAGTGACCAAGATTCAATATAGTGCATCACCCCCTTTACATTTCTTGCATCTCCTCTTCTCTTTCCACTAAAAGTTGTTAGTTTAGATTAGCTTAGGTGCACCCTAATTGGAAGAAATTTGGACTTCTCTAGAGATTCAACCTCACATGTGTAAGGTCCCACACTTGGAGGTTGATTCAATATTTCACAAGGTTGCTTGAGGGTCATACCCCAAGCATGGGTGCAAACTTTTGTGACAACAGAAACGAAAGGAATAATATAAGAAAAATACAAGGGATACCACATGGGATACCAAAGGTAAACCACAAGGTTAAATAGAGGGTATTCTAAGACACATGCAAGAGATTGTCATCGCATAGTTCCCCACTATTATAAGTTACCCTGGAAGTCTCTCTAGACCCTCGACTCCCAAGTGAGAACTCATGTGGAACCAACAACCTTCCATGAGGACAAAGAAGTTGATTTTCCAGATCAATGTCCAATTGATAGTCAAGCCATCTCCAACCCATCCTTAGTTTGTGAAAGCACTGAAGTTCATAGGAAAGAAAAAATAATTATATTGATTAATGTGTTATCCCAACCTGGTTCATTTTATTAAGCTATCACTTAATTAACAACTTCACAATGGGTTACTCCAACAGTCTCTTAGGGCCTCAACCCCCATTGTGAGCCTCTCCTAATAATGCTCCTATAAAACCATCCCCATCAAAACTAAAAACATAAGAGCATAATAACTCAAAAATTCCAATAGAATTCTCATGTGCCCAACGTATCCAAATGGACATCAATGAAGTCATCATATACATATCATGATAAAAATCACATAGGAACTCTACTAAGTTACAAAGCATAATCCAAAATAAAATTTCACATAACATCCTATCTCATAAACCAATAACATCATTGGGATCCAATTCATTAATTAGAAATCAAGAATAAAAAACAAGCTTCTCATGAAATATTATTTATATAATTGAGTCCCAAAACACTAAGCAACCAAAAATATAGATAAATCATCATAAACAATCAACGAGCCTAAAACCATTTGCATTCAAACATAAAAAAATAAGGTAACAATACCATACTGATCCCAGGCCTCTGGTAACCAATGGAAAATCCAAACACCCAAAAACCATAAGACGAATGCGATTAATTCCATGAATCCCAAATGAAAATTTACAAACACAACTTACACTCTAAACTTGTTCAAAATAAAATAATGATATTATATATTAATTGTTAGCATATTAAACAAGTTTTAAAAAAACAAATGTTAACCTCAAAAAATAACTGTAATAACTTATGAACATATATAATTTAACAACAAGACTATGAAATGTAAATCATCTAATACCAACATTGTATTACCATTTTAGTTGCAAAGAGAGTACGCTAAAACAAAAAGCATAAGACAAATCCACAAAACATAAGAAACGACTAATGAGATTTGTGAAGCTAAGACAAGCATGGAAATTGTCAATGGGAAGAAACAAAAATGCAGACAATAACTAGAGATATGAAATGGCTCCTATGGATCTGTTACACAACAAACCATAATAAATGTTCATGAAAATAGAGAATAGGAACCACCAACAACAGACTCAAATAAAATCATGACAAGTTGTCAATTCCCCTACGAGTAGTTATGCTAAAGGTGGCAGAGGTATTTGCAAGGAAGACAAGGGTAAAAAAGGGCATACCACCTAATGAGAGAGGAGGAATTAGTGCTTCATATGCAAAAAAGAAAAGAAACATAGGAAGGGGACACTTGTTATTAGTAGGATGCACATGGATTAGCATAGATTACACCCCAGAGAGGGAATGAGTTACAATGCCCTTTAGAAATGTAGCTAAGGATGATGATAAAAGGAAATGGTGCCTAGACAAAAGGGAACACAATAGGCCCATGGTGAAGAAAATACAAACTGATTGTGCATTAATATTATTTTTTAAATGAGAGATATAATCAATCATACATATTGAAGTCAAATAATCAGACCAAAATGATTATATACCTTCAACCTACGAAATTATTATATACCTTCAACCTACGAATAGAAAATCAAGAAGAAGATGAATACCAACACAACCCAAGCTTTTAAACCACACCAAAATTGAGATTAGAAGATTTGATCCCCTATCACAATGCTTTCCCCCCAATTCAATTCCACAAACAAACATTTTCCAAGATAAAAGACACCCAAGATAAAACTCAAAATCCAAACAAATACACAAACAAGAAACTCTTCATTCCTGAGCAAAATCAATGAAGAGTTGCACACAAAAAATCTAAAATAATAATAAGTAAATTAATTCCTTTATTCATATCATAAAGCTTTTCTTTTCTATTCTCATAAAATTATTTGGTTAATATTAAAATTGAATATGTATTTCCTTTTAAATAGGAAAGGTCACACAAAAGATAATTCACGTCCTAATTATTTATCAAATTCATTATTTAATTTAGAAGAGGCACATAATGTCTGAAAATAATTAAAGTTAAGTTGATCATATTAGTTAATATCATCTTTTCACATAATAAAACAATAATTAAATTATATTAAATTAACATTAATAAGAAGTGGGGTCTTGGAATCAGAAGTATAAGATCTCTCAATAAGGCTTTGTTAGCTAAACATATTTTGAGAATCTTTGGAGAGACAAGGGAATGGAACCAGATTTGGAGAAGTAAGTTCTTATACTAATGTTCCTCACTGGATAAATTTATTAATTCTCCTATTACTGTCAATGGATCCTTTCTCTGGTAGAATATCCAAAAGGTTAAGAATATTTCTTCTCTTGGATTGAGATGGAAGGTTTGGAATGGTAGTAAAATTTATTTTTGGGAAGATAGATGGCTCTTTGATCAACCTCTTTTCAATCTTCCTGCCTTTTCTTCCTTCATTAACACTTGCAAAGATTCCTTTGGTACTTTGGTGAGAGGGTATTGGCAGGGCCATAATTGGGTTCATATATCATCTATTTATGATGCTCTTTCTCTGATTCAATCCTCTCTTAATGCTTGTGATATTAACTTTGATGTTGAAAACTCTCTTATCTGGTCTTGTACTCCCAATGGAAGGTTTTTGATGTCTTCTATTATTTATCTTCTTTCTTTGTCCCTTGATCTGCCCCCCTTTTGGGCTAAGTCCTGGGGGAAGATTCTTATTCTTGAAATTGATATCTTCTTTTGGCTTTTACTCCAAAACAAAGTTCTCACAACTGAGAATCTTTGCAAAAGAGGATTTCCCCTTCCCAACAAGTGTTACTTATGCATGGAGGCTAAAGAGTCTTCTTCTCATCTTCTGATCCATTTTTCCTTCTCAAGGGAGTTATGGTCAAGACTCTCCAAAGATGGAACCTTTGTTGGGTCTTCCTTGGGACCATTCAAGATTTATTCTTGCAATGTTATTTCCGTTCATCTTATTATGTGCTTAAGGATTTTGGGTTTATTAGTGCTCCTCATCTGATATGGGGTCTTTGGAAGAAACACAATAATAGGATTTTTAGGGAGATAGATCCACCCCCTAATGTGGTTGCTGAGAAATTTTTCAGGGCTATTGGAGAGAATATTTCTCTTCTTCACAAAGATTTAAATAATAAACCAAGTACGCCATGCAAGGATGAAGATATCCAAATATTGAAAGAATGGAATCTCAATATAGATATCAAAGTCCAAAAATCCATATCCTCAAGAAGAAGAAAGTATACATCATAAAGAATCAAGCCCACACTCTGATCGAAGTTCGACTGCCATTTGTGTTGTACCAACACCTGCACCTATAGAGGTACTTGTACTAGTCTCCGCATCTAGATCACCTAGTGGTCTAGGTGATGGACCTGTCCCTGCCTGATTTCTCTATCCCTACTGCATAGCCCATAAATGATCTACATCTGTGACTAAAGTCTGAATCTAATCTAAAGACTGTGCCAACTAACCATGTAAAGCTACCATACTAGCCTGTAATACCTGAACATCCTGACTAAGGGCAACACGAGAAATTGGTTGCACTACCCATCTGACTGTACAAGGGCGATGAGTTTCCCATATCTGTGCCAACATAACTCTACCTTAGATAGGACCATGACCACCCCAGTCTCCATCCCCACCATGGCCTCTGTCCCCAACCCGACATCCATCCCTTCCACCTCGGCCACCTCTGCCTACACCTCGTTAGTTTATATCATTTGCTGATAATAGTGAATGAGAATCAATCGTTGGCAATAGTTGATATTATTGTATTTGTTGTAGGCAATATACTATTGCATTCACTTGTGCACAATTAGTTAATTAGTTTTGTACCAATCAACCAATCATAAGTCACTATTTTTAACTCGTTCGAATATTTCTAAAGTTTAGATATTTATTTATTCATTTTCTATATTCTACAAATTACTTATCTCAAATATGATTGGTTGAATTGGTTTGGTGTTATAGGAGCCCTTTTTCGGAAAGTTTTGATTATTTTTGTGTTGGTTTTATTTTAACCATAGTTTTATTTAATGTATAACTCATACATCATTTAATTTATTTTGAAATTGTTCTTTTAATTTACAATATAGTATATTTTTATGAGACACTATATTTCATATTTTATTACTATAAACATGATATTTTCATTAAAAAATTCAACTTCAATAAACAATATTACAGTATATAACTATTATATATTCTAAAATATTTACTATATTATATTTTCAATATATATATTATAAATAATTATTATAATTTCTAATATATAATATATGAAACACTATATTATAGCCTTTATACATTATTTAAATTTCACCTCACATTTGAAATTTATAACTATATTTGAAATTTTTACAATTATACCTATAGAAATGAAACTATAATATATACAAACATAATTTATTAAATATTATTTTTAAGATTGTATACAAAGTTTCTTATTTAATTTTTAATCTATAATAATTTAATTTTTATTAAATAACAATTAATTCAAATATATGTAATATTTTTTGCTCGGCCATCGGCCACTATTCATGTGTGACCTCCTGCCCCTTCTGATAAAATCCCCCGTCTGGCTCTCACAATTTCTCCCAGGCGGGAGGAAGGAGAAATAGAAAAAGAAAAAAATGATGATGGGTGGTCACTTCCCGACCAGACCCCTGGGCCCAATGTTTGGGGCAATATGAATGATAAAGATCCTCTTCCCTCTTCTTCTACTGCTCTCGCAGCTTGAGGGCTTCTCTTATATGTTTTTTTTTTTATGACTAGTTGTTTAATTCCGACGTGATGCCGAGTGACTCTTCGCAGGGTGATTTTTTATCCCCCTAGCTTTTTTTGTGAATATTGTACTTTGTTATATTTATTAATAGTAAAGGCCTCTATTCATCAAAATATACTTAATATTTATAATAAAATTAGATTTAAATTTACATATATAATTATAATTATATGGGGTGATTTTTTATCCCCCTAGCTTTTTTTGTGAATACTGTACATTGTTATATTTATTAATAGTAAAGGCCTCTATTCATCAAAATGTACTTAATATTTATAATAAAATTAGATTTAACTTTACATATATAATTATAATTATAACTAATTATGACAAATACAGGCCACTACGTGGCACTTGTTTTGATTTAAATCGATATCTCTATCATTGACGATTGCAAGGAGATATAATTCACAACATTATGTCTTAATATAAGTTATCAATACAAGGTAGGAAATGTTAAGAATGAGATATTATTACAAGATAGGAGAAATTAAATATTTGATTACTTAAAGTATTAATATATTTATATTATAATATTATTATTATTATTTTTATTTTATTTTTTATTATTTATTTATTAAAACCTCTTTCAAAAAGGGGACATCAGAGTGATTCCAAACTAATTTGAATTACAGATATGGGGCATTCTAGTTCATTCATATATACATCCATTTCTATTAGACAAACCAAATTCATCATCCTAATAGAGATCAAATACCAGGATATGCCAAGAACCGCTCTATGGGGTAGTTTAATTAGTATTTGATCATAGCAAAAAATGTTGTAATGTGCTCCTATCAATAAAACTCCATTTGATTAAAAATATGCTCCACTTTAGCACACCCAAATTTTAGATTCATCTTTGCTACTTAAGGCCTACAAATCCAAAGCATCACTATGCCCATCTATATCAAAATAAAGCAGATTTATACAGGTACATTGAAATAAGTTGAATACAAGCTCAAATTAATGTATACAAAACCAATTTCGTGCCCTGATTGGAGGCCTACTAATTATCAATCATCTTTATATCTCCTCACCCTAAAAAAACATTCTTATTATGGATAAAAGCCATAGCCAAAACACAATGAAGCAGTTCGATCTCTTGGGCTTTGGCTCTGGCCTTGGTCCAAAAAGGTCCTTCTAGAACTCCTTATGTTTCATATACATCCCATTATTATGTTGTACAAAAAGATGCAGCTCTCGTACCACTGCCTTATCTTCAGGAGAAAACTTTTTAACCTTTTGGAAGTCCTCTCTTGCATAATCTGTCTGCCCAAGAGCGGATTTTGCCTTTCCACATTTGAATAAAGCCTTCACATTGTTCTCATCCTCAACTATCACCTACAGATAATGTAAATTAAACATCAGATAGTTCAGAATCATTTCGTGATCTCTTCCACATATAGAGGTAAAAGGAGATCCACACTTGCGATCTGTGGAATCCTTGGCCTCAATTTAGATTGGGTACAAAAGTATCACAAGTTTCATACAAACAAGATGACTCTCAATGCATCATTGCATACCATGTTACACTAGCCAACGACATCTTCATAACGATTCAGTTTCAATAAACATGCAACCATGTTGAGATGGCATAGATTCTTCACAGCATTTTCCATGTCCCTGTATTTTCCAAATAACTAAAACATAAAATCATCTCAAATGTATGCTAGGGTCTGCAGGGTAAAAGCACAATAATCTGTCACCTTTTAGGACAATTTGTTTGACTTGGCCGAGTTAGACTCGGCCCAGTCCAACTCGACCCAGCCAAACTCGGCCGAGTCAAAATGGCACCGAATGGCGCCTACGTGGCCAAGTTGGCTCGTATGCGAGCCAATGGGAGGGCCAGTAGGAATCGGCCGAGTCTGACTCGGCTGAGTCCGACTCGGCCCAGTCTACCTAGGTGGCATGTCATGTGGCATCCAAACCTCCAAAAACATAAAAAATCCATAAGTTTGCACTTCTGCTGGTTTTTTCTCTACTCAAACTAGACAATGTCAAAAAAATAAAAGTGCCCTTTTCTAGATCTCGGAACTATGATTCTCGACATATAAATTTTATATTGTTTCAAGTGTAAAACATTGAACAAATTTGTTAAAAACTACATGTAGGTTATTAAAGCTTTCAGAAGTCGTTGTTTCGGATAATATAAAAAAATTCTAAATCAATTCAGAAATTTTTTAAAATCATAGATAACACTAGATAAGAGAGTCATCTTCAATAATATGTAATTTATTTGGTTTTTGGTATAGTTTTGATAGGATAAAAATGGCGGGA
>MU225072.1:5044759-5054821 GCA_018584345.1 Thuja plicata
ATGTTGAAAACTTTAATTAAATAAATGAATTAAATATTCATTTATCTTCAAAGAGATAACTCCAATCAGATCACATGGGTTACTCCACCCATCTCTCCAGTCCACATAGGTAACTTCACCCACCTCTTCAGTTCTAAAAGGTAACTAACAATTAGCTCTACAGTCAACCAAACTCTATCTCCTCTTTACCAAATGAAGAGGTGGAGTTTACTGATGGCTTCTCTAGTTCCTTTTAATCTCAACCATTCATCTCCCTATCTCTGGGATTGATCTCAACCATTCATTTCATCCTCAATTCCTATATAATAAACCCTTCATAACCATTTGAAGGATCCAGGATTTCAAGCTCTCGTGCGCCATTACTATGTCAGTTTGGTTCTAGCATTCAAGCCATCTTGCGATCACATATTCATTTTAATTAGCAAATTCTCGACACTTCTCAAGTCATAAACGTTGCCACACCAATACTGAGAATCAAGAACAACGTTTCAGAAGGAGTAGAGAGAGACAATAGAAGCTTTAAGCGCTTCAGGGTTTGTATTCATTTGTTTTCCTTTCTTGTGCTTGTACATTTTATTGGTTATGTTTCAAGTTATTCATTTTAGTAGTCTTTGTGTTCTTTATTTATAACATTTGTAAAACCTTTGCTACTAACCCTTGCCTTTGGAAAGCTTGGGAACCACAGATCACAAAAAGGAGGCATACATTTTGGTGAACCCGACGTGAAGCAAACAGCCTAATTATCTCTTGTAGATGACAAACAAAATTGATCAACCACGGCTGTACGGCCGCAAATGTAAAAATCTATATTTTTTTCGATATCTGTGTTATTTTGCAATTGCTGGTATTTTACTGCACTTGATGAAATTGTGCCGCAATTGACTGGTTTAATACCGCAATCGATTGTAGGTGTCCGCATTTCTTTTCTGTCATCTTCTGGGTCTCTGTCTTTTCTACAGTTTCCCGCAATTGATCTACTGGTATTGCAATCAAAAGAATTGTACCGCAATTGACAAATCCAGACCGCAATCAATTGTGCATTACCGCAAGTGAAAGTTATTTTCTGCAATTAATATTTCTAAGCCGCAGTCACTTGTTATTTACTGCAATTGCCTGTGCATTACTGCAATCATTTGCAAAATTGCTCTTCAGGGCCAATATTCTTTATCTTGCAATCTAAAAATATGATACTTTATTTTTTTGCAAGGCAACGAGTTCCCACGAACAGGAAGGGTAAGTTGTTGGTGAGTATCATTCGTTGTTTCAAGGTTACATATTCTCTCATTTTGAAATAATCCTTTTTGATACTAACTTGTTTAAACAAAGCAAACTAAAAGGAATTCACTTGTCGATTTGGGTTTAAAAAGAATAGTGTTTGTCAAACATCTCACATCTCACATTTCAAATTTGGGCTTAAAATTGATGTGGGGACTAAAATTGAACAAGGCAAAAAATCTCTCAAATTGGTGCTTTAAAATCAAACAAGCAATCAACACCTACTTTTGGGCTTAAAATTGAACACTTGTGCTTGTATGGTGGTGTAGCTTAGTTCACATTTCAAACTTTTGGAGCTTAATCAATTTACCTTATGTCTTGAGTTTTGGGTGCACTTGCACAAACTGTTAGATTAGAAACCTTTATACTTTTTAGAAAGGCATGTCCGGGGAATGTGCTTCTTCCTCAGAGAATGACCTTAAACTGGTAATCCTTCCGATCGGTATATAAACAAGGGGCGAACCAAAGTTTCATCTTATCTAGCCAAGCTCGGGCGAGGTGCGTTGGTGATAGTCTGGATCGGGTGAATATCCCTAAGGAGCTAGCGTGATCAACTAGGCTCTTAAGTGAGTCACACATGTACAAACCGATTGGAGAGACACCACGGACCCTTACTACAACCTCTTTTAATTAGAGGCCAACCTATTTTACCTCTGAATAGGTACCTTATTATAGTGCAAGGGGTTGCAGAATTTCCCCCCAAGATTCCCAACATATGTGTCCCACGGTATTTGTGTAGTGAAAGAGATCTTCACTCCACGGCAACAATACCTGGAAATGAAAAAAATGGGCACCTACGTCGTGGACCTTCGTTTCCTAGTAGTGTGACAATTGTTGTGTGAGCTAATAGAAATTCAAGCATTGGGCCTATAACATTGTATTCTGAAGCCATTGATCTAGATTAATCTGACTGTTCATTGTTGAGACTTCGTGATAACCTTGCAACTTGAAAAATTTGTAGAACATACACATTTTCAGTCTTCATTCTTCAAAACATAGTGTATGTCATGCTTGTTCCTTTGATCAGTTTCTAAAAATGCAAAATAAAACATCCAAACTGTCAAAATGAGTCAAACGTGTTAAAGTCTAGGGTTGTCAACGTCAATTATCTTGCAAATCAGAAGCCTTGTTCCAAAATATCAAAATTGTCAAGTAGTGATACCCATCTTTTAGTCTTTTTTGAGACTGTTTCTCATTTACCGCAATTGCCTGCCTTGTGCCGCAATTGAAGGAAGTCTACCACAGTTATCTTTTTTATTGCCGTAATCATCTTGTTTATTACTGCAATCGGTGATAACATACCGCAGTCAACCATATACTTTGCCGCAATCAGTGGAGTTTTGCCACACTTGACCAGAGATATTTTACACCTGTTTTAAACTAAAAACCTTGAGAGAACTCTTCATTTGGTGTCCAAAACTAGTGTCTATCCCAGGAAAATGCAAAAAACATTGTGTGAATCTCTAAACATTTAAGATCATCCCTTTTCTATAAAGCACGATTATTGTCAAAAACATTGTTAGTTCGAAAGCTCAAACTCAAAATACCTTGATCTCATCCTATCAAACATCATCATCTTTATCAAAGTGAATTTTTCCAAGGCAAAGGTTGGAAAATCTTATCTTTTTATATCATCACCACTTTGAGATCAAGATATATCAAAATCTATCCCTAGAATTACCCTTGTCCAAAACATAACTCGGACTTCCTTAGAAAGGATTTTCTTCCTTGTTTACTTTATATCACTTGTTTTAGTTACAAAACCTAGACCACACTATGTCTCAAACACCTCATGGAGGGCCTTACACAAGGTCTAAGGATAGAACACAACCTGATGAGTCATATATCAACAAATTTCCTGCTTGGGAAACAGAGCAAGAGAACGATCCTTTTGTGAATACTTGTTTTGCTCTATTCATTGAACAACCCCGTGGGGCAGCTTTTTTCCAAGATATCACATAAGCAGAGCTTGAAGATGTGGAGCAAGATGCTTACTCCACAAAAGTAGTTGACGTTGTTGTAGAGAAGAACCCTGAATGTTACTTAGCAATGCTAATAAAGAAGGGAGTCAAGCTCCCCGCTGAATTCAGTGTATCGACCATATGGCCCAAAACCCTCTCACATGTCAAAACACTACTCAGCCTCCTCAGATACTGCTTGTTGTCTCTCAAATCTTCCCACCATTGGTATTACCCACATTGACATAGACGATACCCAGTCAAACCAATGACACAACCCAGGCCAACACATCTTCCACTCAAAGCATGATAGGCTCGCAACTAAGTGCACCCATGGTCACTAGTATGCCTCCACCTTTGGTCTCATGGCCAAGACAATCAACCTCTCATGATATGCCTTCCATCCCACCAAACACCAACTGTTCTAAAACTATGTCGCTATTGCAGTCAATTCACACTAGTCTTGGGATCAACAACTCATGCCCATAGGTATCCATCTCTGCAGGTACGACTTACAGTCAATGCCTGCCCAAGGCTACATCTTTGCCCATTCTGACATTAATCTGACTTCTGCAACAACAACCCCAGCTTCAGTTTCCTCAATTCTAACCCCCACAAAAGCAACCCCAACTTTAGTTGCCTCAAATCCCACCCTCGCAATAGCAACCCCAACTTCAGTTGCCTCAATTCCAACCTCAGTAGCAGCAATATCAACCCCAGCAGTATCAACCCCAGTTCCAATCACAATAGCAAACACATCAAAACCCACCATGGGCTACTCATGTGCCCCCATTTCCAAATCACTCGGTGGGAAATCAATATCAAGTCCCCAGGATGAAATCCTATGTTCCTACTCAAGGGACATAGAGGCACAGCCTCATACCCACTACTGCATAGAGGAACGCCCTCACACACCAACCTCAATATCAAACGGACATGTTAATACAACAAATGCGAACCCTTCAAACCCAAATGATGGATATAAAAAGTCAGGGGCAAACTAAATCCTACACTGCAAAGGATTTATACCCATACCCCTTTGACTATTCTCTCCACATGTCTCCATTCCCAAATCACTTCTCGGTACTGAAATTTGACAAATATAGGGGCAATACCAACCCTATTGAACATATCCGATATTTTTTTGCTAGTTGCGTCAAAGTCACCCATGATGAGACATATCTAATGTGACTGTTCCCACAAAGTTTGGTTGGACCAGCAATGGAATGGTTCTCACATTTACCTCATGGCATTCAATCTTGGGGTCAACTGGCTGAAAATTTCATAGCTCACTTCCATCATAACATCAAGTGCAAGGTCAGCATCAAGGACCTTTGTGATATCGAACAGAAGGATGGAGAGTCTTTTGTGAAGTTCCTATATAGATGGAGGAATACAGAAAATTGCATAACATATGATGTGCCCGAACAAGACTTGATAGTCATGTTTGTTGACAATCTAATTCTAGATATGCCATTCACAACAAAGAAACAGTTAGCTCAGAACTTCACACAACTCATCGAATGAGGAGTTCGTTGTGAGAAAAACTTAGTCAAACAAGGAATCCTTGCAGATCCCACATAAACAAATACAAACAAAAATGCAATGGACAAAACTAAGTGGTGGAACAAAAATAAAAATGTCACTAGCGATGGTGTCAGTGATGTGAAGACAGTCAACTATGCACAACCCAAGGTGTCACTACAAGGCGCACCTATGGCCAACCAGAAACCCACAGGGCCTACTCAACAAGCATACACCCAAAACCAACCTCCTCATGTACAAGCGGCCGCTGTGTCAAGCAATCAACAATAGAATCAATGTAGACCACGGTTTCAATTCCAGCAATGAGATTTCACACCATTGGGAGAGCCGATAGAATCAACTTTACGCAAGTTGATACAATCAAACACTATCACTCTCCCAGAAATCAGGGACTTCGAACAAGATGAAAAAAACCAAGGTGGTATAATGACAAGGACTTCTGGGAGTTTCATCAGGTAAAAGGGCATAAAACATCTAACTGTTACTGATTGAAACATGTTATCTAAGACCTAATTGACACAGGAGTCATCGATGTGACAAATACCCAAACCAAAGGCACAACTGATGACACTATCTTTAACAATAATTTTCATGATCACAACAATGGAAAAGCCTCCAGGTCTGGTGGACAAGCAAAACAAGTTAACTATACATATGCCAACAGTGATAATGTTATCAATTGCCTCAATCCTTCAGATAGTCGTGTGGCTACTATCACTATCAAAGACCCAGGTAACAAATGTGTTGTCACAACGCATCGTGCCAGAGTCATCTTGCAAGGAGTACCATCCTCACCTACTGTATCTATCAATCCTAAAGCAAACTCAGATCCACAGCCCAGCATAGTGGATCAACTAAAGCGCACACCTACCCAGATCTCCATGTTTGACCTATTGCGCATATCTCCACAGCATAAACTGGCACTTGACCAAGCCCTTTAGAATGCAGGTGTCCCAAGGGACATAAAACCTGAGAGCTTCCAAATGATGGTTAATCATATAGCTGCTAACAAACATGCCACATTTACAGACCGTGATGTGTCACCGCATAAACCCCTGCATAATGATCCCTTGCACTTACCTGTCTAGGTCCACAAAAGTGCTATCCATAGGGTCCTTTTTGATGGTGGAGATAGGTTAAACATTTGTACTCTAAAGTTAATCAAGCAACTAGGCTATTCATAATCAACCATTGATGTCACAAGGAGGATAAATATCAAAGCTTATGATGAAGAGGAAAGGTCCTCTAAAAGTATTATCATTCTACCTGTCTGTATCGGTCCAGTGGTAAAAAACACTCCCTTCCAAATCCTAGACCTTGAGTTGGGATACAACATGCTACTAGGGAGACCCTGGATACATGAAATGCAAGTCATACCTTCGACGTACCATCAATGCATCAAGTTCCCACACCAGGGAAAGGAAATCATCATAGAGGGAAATCCCAATCCTTTTCAATACTGTAATGCTATCCAAACCAGCACTGATAACCAGGTACCCTCAAACCAAGATGCAAGCATCCCATCCTCTTCAGATTCAACTCCCAAGGATGTAACACAGACAGCGGGAAAGATAGCCATTAACCAAGACACAAGTATCCCCTCCTCTTCAGATTCAAATCTTAAGGATGTCACATGGAAAGCGGGCAAAATATCCATCACCGAAAAAGGTTGTGGTGAGTACAGATATGAAGAGGCTTTCACCATCACGCACATGCCTCAGAGCCCAAGAACTTATGGCATGCCACAACCTATTATTACAGCAGAAACTCTGCAGCTTGTTCTATTCAGATGTCCGCCCACAACCTTTGTCAAATGGGGAGACATAGCGAAAGAAAATCCATTTGAACAAGATATTAGTACATGGTTATACCAAGACCCACAAGAAACGATCTGACCAACCCTTCCCCTATCGAACTATGGTAATGGTTATACAATGTTACAAAGATTCGGGTATGATGGTACAATCGGACTGGGGGCAAGACAACAAGGCATGATGGAATTGTCTCTCCCACCAACCCAGAGAAACACAAGAGGGTTGGGCTATGGACAACAAAGAACCAGCCCTATGATCCAAGATGTCCAAGTCAATCAGGAACAAATAGCAGAGATGCACCGGGGGCACAACACAGAACATGTCTTGATAAGCAACATACTAGCACAGTTGTTTCCCGCCAAAGAGGGAACCACACAAACCCGAATAGACCTCCATATAGAAATCGACGATAACCAAGGAAGTGAGACATCTGACGACCATTCTATCAAGACTGATTCCCATGAGTATGAATGGAGATCCCTTCATGACTCTGAACCATTGATCCCAAATCATTCCCCTCAGTTAGACACTATCATAAACCTAGAAGACTTATTTGACCAACTGTCCATTGTCGAACAACCCTGCATAGATAAGCATGTCATATATCAAACCTCAAGTGGTGCATCCACGTCACAGTCTAGTTTTGTAGGAACAATATCTGTAGTCCCTTTCAATCAACCAGAGTCAGACAACCATGAACGATGAGTCTTATACACCTAGAGCTAATAGAGTGGGATCAACAAGGACCCCCTGATTTAGATGTATTCGAGAACAATGAGGCTATTACTGATTTCATGGGACTTAGGGAAGGCATTCCATCAGGAGAACACAAGGAAAGCTTCCCCATTGACCTCAACAGAGCGACATATTTTGGGGAGGAAGCTCCTATTTCCAGTCCACAAAAGAAAAAAGAACAAAAGAATGATAAAAAGCTAAAACAAGACGTATCTTCTAGCGAAAATATCACTAGGGCATTAGAAGATGGAAAGAAGGAACTCCTCCCCTTGACAGAGGAGAAATCAGCATTACTAGAGAAGAAACAAAGGAAGTCAATTTGGGAGATGAAAAGAACCCAAAGAACATATACTTGGAAAAATCACTCACCCCTGAGGAGAGAGAATAGTTTATCAGCTTCTTTAAAGCAAGTATGATCAATTTTGCATGGTCCTACTTGGATATGAGAGGGTTAGATCCAGAGCTAGTATTACATCATCTCCCGTTGCTACCCAACGCCAAACCTGTTAAGCAGAAGCTGAGAAAGATGCATCCCCATGTTGCATTACTAGTCAAGGTAGGGTTGAAGAAGCTCTTGGATGCTAAGTTCATAAGACCTACACCATACGCAGACTGGATATCTAACTTGGTACCAGTTACAAAGCACAGTGGTCAGATACAGATTTGCACAGACTTCAGGGATCTCAACATAGCTTGTCCCAAAGATGACTTTCCTTTACCCAACATTGATATGATAGTAGATCTAACTACTGGACATCAAATTCTATCACTCATGGATGGATTTTTAGGGTATAATCAAATAAGGATCGCACCAGAGGACCAACATAAAATAGCTTTCACATGTCCTTGGGGCACTTACTGTTGGAACGTCATGCCATTTGGTCTCAAAAATGCTGGCGCGACATATCAAAGGGCTATGACAACTATATTTCATGATCTCATCCACAAGACAATGGAAGACTATGTGGATGACATACTAGCCAAGTCAATGCTTCGCAAGGATCATTTACAAGTATTGGGACCAATCTTTGACAGAATTCAAGAATTCAAGGTCCGTCTAAACCCAAAGAAATGTGCATTCGGTGTCACAGCAGGAAAGCTACTGGGGTTCATAGTGTTACATAGAGGAATCGAAGTAGACCCAACAAAAGTCAAAAAAATATTGGACATGCCTCCACTATCGAACCTAACTAAGAGAGTTACAAGGAAGGTCCAATCAATCAGGTGCTTCATAGCTCAGCTAGCAGACAAGTGCCATCCATTCCAACATCTATTGCACAAAGACATCAAATTCATATGGACAGAGCAATGTGAATAAGCATTCCAAATATTCAAGGACTACCTTCTCAAGTCTCCTATATTGGTGCCACCAGTCCAAGGTAGACCATTGCTTCTATATATCTCAGCGACGGAGTCAACATTAGGTGTACTCTTGGCACAACATGATGATGCAGGTAAAGAGAGGGCCATCTACTATCTAATCAGAACATTGGTTGGATATGAGCTCAACTATACGCCAATTGAGAACTCATGCCTTGCAGTTGTCTTCGCTTCCCAGAAGCTGAGACATTATATGTTGAGTCACCAAACAAAGTTGATTGCACATATTGATCCTTTAAAGTACCTCCTAAGCAAAGTAGCGCTCACTGGACGACTGACAAAGTGGGTAATGATCTTGAGTGAGTTTGACATTGAGTATGTAGATAGAAAGGCCATCAAAGGGCAAGTGATCGCGGATCAATTAGCAGAGGCACCCATTCAGGACCTCAGCCTATTATTTCTGACTTTCCTGACGAATCTATTATGACCCTACAACCAGCGATCGAGGTATGGCAACTCTATTTTGATGGGTCGTGCACGAACCATGGTGCGGGGGCAGGGATAGTGATTATCACTCCATATCATGATATAATTCCAAGTCAATCTGACTCAACTTCCCATGCACAAACAACATAGCAGAATATGAAGCACTGGTCAACAGTTTAAAGATAGCGATTCAATGGAGAATCAAGAACCTTAAAATCTTTGGAGATTTGCAGTTGATCATCAATCAAGTCAACAATGATTATACGACCAAAGATGAGAAGCTCATACCATACAGAGCATAGATGGAAACACTACGCACCAAGTTCCATTACATTTTCTTCGATCAAGTCCCACAAGCACAGAATAAAGCTGCAGACGCGATGGCTACCATAGCATCATTGATTGATATGCCAGGCAATGAAACAAGATTCCAGTTTCTAGTAGAGAAACTCTTGGTGCCATCACATCAAGCATCCATCATAGAATCAACATGCATCCTTGTTGGTCCGAAAAACCCAGGGTACCAAGATGTCTATAACTATCTCCAAAATAGTGTCTTACCTCCCAACTTGTCTAGGAACCAGAGAAAGTCCCTCATCCGCCAAGCCTTTGGGTATACCATCCTCTCAACTAATTTATATAGACGAAGTCTAAACGGAATGATACTACGATGTCTCACTTCCATGGAATCCCAGAAATCTTTGTACGAGGTACATGAAGGAATTTGTGGAATCCACGGAGGTGGAAACAACTTAGCTAAGAAGATCATCTGCATGGGATACTATTGGCCCATAATAGAGAGAGATGCACACAAACATGTACAAAGGTGTAGACAGTGTCAGATTCATGGAGACCTCATCCATGCACTAGCCCAGGAACTAAATCCTATCACATCACCATTGCCATTTTCCATGTGGGGATTTGACCTA
>MU225073.1:8920-21151 GCA_018584345.1 Thuja plicata
CCCCTTTATAATAGTAGGGCATTCATAGGGTGCATCCAAAAGGTGAATCCAAGCTAGAGGTAGACGAAGGATCCAGGGTGTGATGTATATAAGCTGCTGGATCCTGCTGGTTAAGAGAGCGGCTATCAGACCAACCGACACAGAGCATCTTTAGTTGCCTGATGTTAGATTCGCCTTCTGTCTCCGCTCATAACAGTGACCCAGAAGACCTCACCCCTTCAAATAGTAGGGGGGATGCTACGATATAGACGCATTCGAACCAATCCCAAGCATGGATTCAGTGGGAAGGGCAACTTAATCCCCCACAATAACTATTCCCAAGCAGAGGCCCCTACTATTCATTGGGCAATCTTACCCCTGCATGCACGGATATAGGATAAGTCCTCCCATCCTCTCTAAATCTCAACATATTTCCCTTTCTTGACTTCTTTACCTTTTTCTTCTCCAATGACTAAATTCTTTTCTATGTGTGTGAGGACCCCACCACGAATGAGCAGACACAACACTAGGGAAAATCGTCTTAACCTAAGACTTCATGATTTTCGCATAGATGTTGCAATCCAGCGATCTACATCAGCGAGAAGGCAACATTTCCAACGCCATATCGAGTAGATTAAAAAATAACAAAGATCGGTGGAGTTTAGTTAACAAAGAGGCACGATTCATCCAAAAAATTAATTAAGGGCCAAAAGACATGAAGATAAGGGACAGCCCCTTACAAACATGTATCTGTAGGAAGAGACATACCTCTTCACCTGCTGAGAAGGCATAAGAATCAATATCAATCCCAAGTGAGGGGGTCAACACAGATTCAAGCATCTACAACAGGTAATAAAAGAATACAGATCCATATTGGGAAAAGATCATTGTGAGCGGCAAATACAAACCAAGATCAGACCTATAATAGATCAGATCCAGATTTATTACACCAAACAGCTAATAGCATTAATAACTATCTTAGTGGTCTATGTTTAGCATATGCACTATAAGTTAGCATTTATGATACAATCTCTTATATGTATACTGAATGTAAAAACCATATATGTGAACATAAAGCTGTTTGTAACCTCACAAGCAATCATATAGGGAAGGGAAGGAGGTGTAAGGAAGCGGAGCAGTTATAAGATCACCATCTAAGTAGGTCACCCCAAGTGAATGTCCAGTGTGCCTTGCACTGGGGCCAAGAGGGTGAGTGTCTGTTCTCGGGCTTAGAGGTGGATTATAAAGCCCCCTATTGCGATCTCCTCTCCCAACTCTATGATGATTGACTATTGAAATTATGTTGTGGCCCTCAAAATTTCTAACAAAGAAGTAAGGAAGCAAACAGAGAAGAAAGCAAGGAGGAGGATAAAGCCCCACAATCTCAAATAGCCACCGATGACAACCTCAAATGGACATTCCCTAAAAGAAAACCACACACCACCAGGTTAAATTACTCCTTTCATGGATATTGTTTTTCATGTAATCAATATGGTCATAGAGCATTAGAAGAATGTAGAGTGCATACCAGAAATGATTATGGATTTGCAAAGAGGAACTTCAACTCATTTGCTTCTCTAATGGATTATAACATCATATGTTATTAGTGTAATAACTTTGGGCACATAACTAAGTTCTATAGATGTACCTTTTTTATACCGCTAAAACAAAATAAGAAAGAGGACGTTCGTGACACGAAGGATGAACCAAACGAAGTTTGGAAAAGAGAGCAAGAGATAAAGGAGAGTTCTATGATTGTACAAGCTTCTTTTACATGCTCAATATGAGAGAAACCAATGGTATGTTGACAACGGATGCTAAATTCACATGATTGATGGTAGGATCAAATTCCTTTCTTTGAAGGTGGACGAAGGAACGGTAAAATTTAGAGAATATGCTACAACAAACTTAAGAGGCAAAGGTACACTCAGTCTGGACAATGGAAGAACCAAAAAAAAGATGTTTTATATGTTGAAGGACTAAAGCATAATCTACTGAATGTGAGTCAAATGTGTGACAAAGAGCACACCTTACATTTCATTCCAGAGGATGCAAAATAATGAAAGATGGAAAACTAATAGCTGATGCCTACAGAATAGATGGAATCTCTACATTCTCAATGAGGTCAAAAGTGAAAATCGCGAAATGGGGTAAGAAGAGGAGAGTTGGTTGTGGCACAAGAGATTGTGACACCTAAAATTTGACAATATCATGAATTGATAAGTAGGAGATATTTTTCCACAGCAAGTCAAATTGTGATATTGCTATCAGGATTTAACTGTGTAGCAAAAATATCATGAATAGCAAAAATCAAGCCGTAAGAGACATGCCAAAAATAGCGAAGCCACCAAATACCATTTACAAATAGTGTCAATATGGCAAAGGAATAAGGACAAGTTTCAAATTGAAGGAATTTTCTACATCAAAGCCTTTGGAACTCATTCACACTGATCTTTGTGGGCCCACAAGGACAAAAAGCTTACAAGGTGAGTGCCATTTTCATGTTATTAATTGATGATTATTCTAGGATGACATGGGTAGCATTTCTTAAAAAAATCAGAAGCATTAGAGAAGTTTAAGGCATTCAAAGACTTAGTAGAGAATGAAATCAGGGCTGAAGATCAAGTGCCTTAGATTCGACAGAGGAGGAGAATTTACATCAAATGAGTTTGAAGAATATTGTGAAAGGCTTGAGATATGAAGACAATATTCAGCTACACGAACTCCACGACAAAATGGAGTAGCGGAGAGAAATATAAAACCATCCAAGGTTTGGCAAGAGCCATGCTCAGTGAATCCAGATAGATGACACATTTTGGAAAGAAGCGGTTCATAAAACTGTATACATTTCCAATCGAGCTCAAATCAAGGTAAACACAACAAGACTCTATATGAACTTTGGAAGGGAAGGCCTACATCATTAAAGTATTTCAAGGTTTTTGGAAGCAAATGCTATATAAGGAGGTACATAGAAGGTTTGGGTAAATTTGATTCCAGATGCAATGAAGGTGTTTTCCTTGGATTACACAAAGTTGTTGAAAGTGCAAATGTGAGTTGACGAAGAAAGGCATCAAAAGGAGATAGTACAAGAGATTGATTATCAGAAGGAAGAGAAATGCAAAGAAGAGGCAAAAACTAGATCTGAAATTGAAGAAGAGGAACAAGATAATACAAGAACTTCATCAAAGGCACCACCCAAGACACCATCCCACTTTGTTTAAAAGAACCATCCTGAAGATTTGATTATCAGTGGCAAAGACACAAAGATTCAAATAAAACATTTGTTCATGTTGCAAGATTAGAAGCCATCAAAATTTTCCTAGCTCTTGAAAGTTTCAAGAACTTCAAAGTGTATCGGATGGACATCAAATCAGCTTTTCTAAATGGAAATCTTGAAGAAGTGTATATTGAACAGCCTGAAGGATTCATTCTATCAGAGAATGAGGATTATGTGTGCAAACTTAAGAAAGCTCTATATGGACTAAAGCAAGCTCCAAGGGCTTGGTACTCAAGGTTAGACAAATGTCTTCATGAACAAGGCTTCAGAAGAGGAATGACATATAGTAATATGTATATCAAGAGGGAAGGAGATACATTATTGATTGTTGTGGTATATGTCAATGACTCCCATGTTGAAGAAGTTTAGAATGGAGGATTGTAATTCAATGAGTACTCCCATGGTTGCTGGTTGCTGGTTGCAAGTTGAGCAAAGATGATGAATCTCCTGCAACAAATCAAAACTTGTATAGATCCACGATTGGAAGTTTGCCATAGCTAAAAGCTACAAAGCCTGACATTATGGAAGCAGTATCTTTAGTAGCATGGTTTTAGGCAGTTCCAAAGGAAAGCCGTGTTAATGCAGTCAAAAGAATATTGAAATATTTGAAGGGGACTCTGGATTTTGGATTGTGGTATTCAAGTAATAATTTCAGTCTTACATCATACACAAATGTAGATTGGGCCTGCAATAGTGATGATAGAAAAAGCACCAGTGGAGGTGCATTCTTTCTTGGCAGTTGTCTTGTATCTTGGCTTAGCAAGAAACAAGCATTAGTTTCACTATCTACAAGAGGCAGAATAATAGAAGCAACAACAAGCTCTACACAAGTTTTATGGATAAAATAGACATTAATGATATTAAAGTTAAGTACGAGCACCATACTCTGTGATAATACAAGTGCCATCAACATTTTAAAGAATCCACTCATGCACTCTAGGACAATGCACATTCTGATCAATTATCATTTCTTGAGGGAGCAAGTACTTGAGCAGCAAGTTAAGTTGGAATATGTTGGTAGAAAGGAGCAAATCACTGACATCTTTACAAAGCCTCTTTCAAAAGAGACCTTCGAGTACCTAAGAGACATATTGGGTGTTATGTCATTCTCATTCATTTGCTAAGTTTTCACAAGAAGCTTTAGTTCTGGGGGAGCTATTCACTATCTTATTCAGTTAGCCCTAGATACTCTTTGCCCTTGATGTCAAATGGGGAGAAGTCAAGTAAGGGGGAGCATTGCAGTCAGGGGGAGCACTTCACTCAGAGGGAGTTGCATTTAGAAGAGTATGAGGTTGCCATCAATGACAAAGGGGGAGATTGTTAGATTAATTGTTGTTGATGTCAAAGAGCAGATTTTATGCAAGGGCAGATCACATCATTCAAGTTGATTAAATATCAAAATAAATAAATTTTATTTTATATGCTGACCCTCTTTTAATTTTGGCGCCCTTCCCAAGATGTTTAAAAGTTGTAAAATAATTTTATATTATTTTGGCCGACCCCCTTGTTTGTTTTCTTCAAGAGGCTTATGTAGAGGAATACGTTCAAGACGCAGATTGTGGAGAGAAGTTCAAAGAGCTACAAGCTCAAGGAGTGCTAAAAGTGAAGAAGATATACATCTCAAAGATAGGCTGCTCTTCAAGTTGGGAAAGTGTGCCAACGGCACAAAGGTTTCTTCATGAGGGATGCAAGAGGGACATAAGCCCGAAGTGACAGGTCAATTTGGAATAGGAAAAACAGTGCTTATTTTTAAAGGTTTATGTTTTGATACAAAATGTAGCAACGTTTGTTAGAGGATGCAAATTGTGTTGTACTAGTAGATCTAAGCCAAGAAAAAAGGGAACATGTTTGCCTTTGTTTATTTTAACAAGACCATTGTAAAGCATATCTATGGATTTTGTAGGAGTTACTAAAGAGTAAGAATGAAAATGACCATTTAATTGTCAGGTAGATAGTTTCAGCAAGATATGCATACTAAAGAGATTTGCCACACATGTGCATGAAAATGTTTGCTGCTACCAAACTGAGTATTACCCATAAGGGGTTCAATTTTCTGAGTTTTCACGGTGAATTCCTTTCATTTTCAGCACTGTAATTTCTCCGTTTTGAACTTTTGAGTGATATCTATTACTCCTAAGAACTGCCATTTGTATTATTCCAGTAGAACAATAACAGTTCATTAAATTTATCAGTTTTCCACAATCCATAATAGTTTTTGTTGCTGTTTCTGGATTTGATTTTGTATATTTTTTTGGCATCAACGTTTTGGATCACACTTTTTACACGTTGAGCTCTCTAATCATCCTGATGATGGATCACAGAATGTGATCCGGAATGTTGATACAAAAAAAATACAAAATCAAATCCACAAATAGCAACAAGAATAACAGTTCATGTTCTAGTGAAGCATAGTTACAAGACTTGGACTCGTCTCGGACTCGGAAAGCTGATTTTTGACTCGGACTCGGACTCGTACTCGGCAAATTGAAAAACCCAAGAAATTCAAACGTTTTTAAGGATTTAAAACTTTTTTCATGCATCATTTAATAAATTAACCTTAAAGACACAATAATTGAGATAAATAGAAGCTACTTTAATCTTACATTTCAACAAATTTACAGTTGAAGTGTGGGATTTCTAAACTCATTTGTTATTAGTTCGTTCTAAAGCAGATTACTTTAATCTTAAATAAAAAACATTATATCCTGTTAATGGATTATTTATACGCTTCCATTATCAATTACACAATCTGATATGTTGATTTATTCCTTGAACCATTTGTTTTGTTTATGTATCTTAGTGAAATCGAAAGTTTTGTTTCTCTTGTGGTGGGAGAGAAGAAAATGTAAAACAAATTGACACTAAAATGGCACCTAATGTGCTATTTATGTTGAGGCTGCACTTGAGGGTAATGAAAGTGCCAAAGGTAATCAGCACCATTGGAAGCAAAAGATCTTACCAAGTCTCTACACACTATATGTCAAAGAAAGCACAACTTATCTCTCATCTTTCATGCTGACTTGAAGTTCTAAGCTACTAAGGATATAGTCTGGGATGATCTTTCATGCTGACTTGAAGTTCAAAGCTACTAAGGATATAGTCTGGGATGAAATTAAAAGAAGACAGCAAAAAATAGGTAGTTGTTTTATACAATTTATGTGCAATGACAGAAAAGCAGAACAAAGAGTCTGTTATTTTCTGCCATTTATTGTGGCAATGGACAGGTATTAAGCTTCTATTTCCAATACTATGTAAGATGTTTCATTGTAATTTCACTGTATTTCCTATTTTTTGTGTTTTTCTGTAATTTCTTAAACATTTTGCTGTGCAACTTACTGTCTATAGAAAATCTTATTCAAATTATTCTAAATATTGTGTTTTTATGGATATTTAATTCTTTGTATATTTCATCACCACTTCACTTTATTCACAACTTTATTCTATATATCTGAGTATGTACTGCCTTAAATGTAATATATAATCTATTACTAGTTCACCCTATTCACAATCTCTCCTATTCTATCTAGTCTAGTCTGAGTGTCGAATACATAGTTTGGTTATATATAACCTATTCACAACCTTTCATATGTGTTCTATTATATTGTTATTATTTTTAATGCAATTGTAATTCTTTATACATACACACATAGACACATACAGACATACATACAGATGCGCACACGCACACGCACAGACATACACACACACAGAGACAGACATACATACATACAGACACACACACACACACCGAGACATACATATAGATACACACACTTACATACATACATAGTCATCCACACATACATACATACATACAGACACACACAAGCGCACACACACACATACATACATTCAATTTTTTCAATTGGAAAACTTGTTTTGCAGTCTGGCTAACCATATTTGTGAAATTTACTGGACAGAGACTGTCACCTTGCAATCATCCTTCTGGAATTGTGAGGTTGTGAAGTGCTTGTGTCCTGTGTCTAATGGCAGAAAGTTACCAAAGTTTGTGCACCTAAGGAATGACAAACTTTCTTCGAGATGGAATACTGGATTGCAACTATCAGGCCCAAGAACCTCCAAATCTGTGTATTCAATTATTCAAAGACCTTTTGTCGTGAAGTCTGTTGCTACAATTTCGGAGTTGGATAAGACCCTCCCTGATTTACAAGAAGAGAAGATGAATTATAGCAATGAATTACAGAGCACACCGGTTCAGGTTTCTATAGATGATTTAAAAGAAAGAGATTCTAGCATTAATGAAACTAAAATGAAAAACAGGAGGTCAAATAAAGGAAAGGTAGCGTGGAACAAAGGGAAAAAGCACAGTCCAGGTAATTTCCAATGTAAATTATTTTGGTTCATGATTTTGTAGATTGAGTGCATGGCTTGATAACTTTGGCTTTAAGTATTCAAGGGCTGTAATGTGAAATTGGTTTCTGTTTTTCTTTGCTGAGGATTCTTCTTAGTTCCATTGTGAGAATCTATCAGTGACTGAAACAAGTCATTTTTGTTTTATTTTTGAATTGTGTTGGTGTACAAAAATATCTCCATTTTCCATGGTATATTTTTGGAATGGATTTTGTTTCAATACAGAAACTATTGCCCGAATAAGGGAGAGGACCAAACAGGCAATGCAAGACCTCAAGGTGATTTCATGTAAGAATTTATATGTCTTTAGTGGTCTTAGAATCGAATAGTGGTGTAAGCTGTTGTTAATAATGTCAAAAGTATTGTATTGTGTGAATCTTGAATTAGTATATCTCTTTTTAATGTGATGATGCTTGGATTTGCAGGTAAGAAAGAAAATTGAAGAATATAACAGTCTCAAGCGCTCCCATAGGTAGCTATGTAATCCTACTATAGTAGCCTATAGGTGTTTCTGTGGTAAATCATGTTAATTACAAATTTTTAAACTTCCGCCTAGCTCTTTTTAAACAAATAAATGTTTTTGTGGATTAGTCTAAATTTGCTTTTATGTGATGAAATTGGTTAGTTTCTATAATTAACCAACCATGGTAAGTTTGAAGTTTGATGGCAGTTGAGATCTCCCATGGATTGTTGGCATTGCCTTTTACCATAGAATTATAATATAGGATGAAGTCATAGAAATTGTTTGCAATTGTGTAATGTCCCCTTTTTGGATTACCCTATTTTTTTCCCTAGAACCACAAAAGCAATAAAATAGGGAACATAGTAAAGCTATAGATATAACTTTACCTGAAAGGATGTAAAGAAAGGATAAATCCTAATTGAGATCCTACAATCATGTTAGACAAATATTGAAGATAGAATTCATAAGATCAACCATTACTAGGGTTAAAGAACATATATTCATAATTATCTTAGTCATACAACAAATCTAATTTATTGTTTGGTTTCAATCATAATGGAGCTTGGACAAAGAAACATGATATTGGATAGAATGCCCAAAGCTATCCTCTACCCTAGGCTCAAGAGTGGATATACCATCCTTGCCTTGTGGCCTTCTGCCATCTGTTTGAGGTGTACTTAGTGAGGAATCCTATAGCCGTTCTCCCTCATCATGCCACCCTTATTCACCCTCCTATGATTGAGACTCCCTTGAATCCATCCCAACAATCACTCAATGTAGATTTGTAGGGGGAACTACAATAGGGTGCCCAAAGCAATCCTCTACTTGTATTATGTTAGAATAATATCTATATATCGTTAATGGTCAATAATGTAATTTATTAGATTAGATTTTTTTCAGTCTGGTTAGAATAAAATGTTTTGTAGAAAGAAGATCCTTTCTGATCAAAGTGCTCCACAACATTTGCTTTGGGGTGAGACTCGCACTACAATCACTATGGGACTTGAGGATCATGGTCTTTACAGACTCGTTGATTATGGTGATTCTCAAGAGCACGCCATGGCAGCTGGGAGTACTTCCATCAACAAATTTTGGCATCAAATTATGGTTACTTAAATGTGCACTATCTCTCTCAGTTATCTCAGGAAGTTTTGGTTGCTGGTCTACTTGAGATCCAGACTCAACATCATGACATTTGTGGAGCTTGTCAGACTGGAATTCAACGTTGGACACCATTCTCGGATGGCGATTCTTGGTGAGCCTCCAAGGTACTTCAATTGGTTCACGCTGATGTATGTGGACCAATGAATACTCCTGTTACTGGGTCCAGGTACTTTTTATTATTTATTGATGATTTCAGTAGAAAAATGTGGTGTTTTCTGGGTTTTTTCAACCTTGTGTTCTTCTAGTTCAACTCATGGCTAGGGTTTTGTTTCTTCTCCTATTTGCCCTAGTTAGGGTTTTCACAATTTGGGAGGGGTCTCTGATGTGTTGGGTTTATAATTTTGTCCCTTAAAATATTATTGGTGGGTTTTTAATAATTTTTTCCCCTTAAAATTCTAGGAGGGTTTTATAATTTTTGTTCATAAAAAATATTGTGGGTTTTTAATAATTTTTTGCCTTGGAAATTGTTTTGTAAAAGGGTTTTATTGTTTTTCGTCAAAACGAAGTTTTGTATTTTGATCCGTGTCTAAGATTTTGTCTTGGGTTTTGATCGATTTTTCTCCTTTAAAACCGAGTTTGGTTATTCCAAATTTTATCCTAAAAATTTGTTTTTGGGTTTTTTGATTTTTTCCAAAAAAATCATGATTGGTGTTGCTGGTCTCAAGCTTTTACTATTTTTTTCTGAAAAAACAATGCTTTGTAAACTTCAGTCAGGGTTTGGCGATTTTTACCACAAAAATTGTGGCTTCTTGTAGTCTATTTGGGTTGCACCTGGAGTTGTTGGGGCGAACATCTGCAAATATTTTTTGACAAAATCTTGTCTCGAGGGTTTGCTGATTTTTCCACAAAATCGCTGTTTTAGGTTTTTGTCGATTTCAACAGCTAATCTTAGAGGGATAGCTTTGTTACCCAACATCAGGTTGGACGGATTCTGGTACTCTTGGTCATTTCTAGAAGTTCTGCAGATTTAGGGAGGGTCTCAGCAGCAGGCTCATGCCGTAGAGTGTTTTGAAGAGAAGGGGGCAATCTTTCGTGCTTTTTCAGTAGTTAGTACGATGACCATTAAGAGAGTGTATTAGAATAATAATGTAATGTTTCTAATGGTCATCTTTAGTAGGTTTAGTTTTATTAGTGAGTTTCTATTTTTTGTATTCAATTAACGATTGCTTCATTTAGAAACATCATCTTGTACTTTTCTATTTAAGTGGACTTCGTCTCCATTGTTTAATATTGAAATATCAAACTATCAAGTTTTATAACATATTGTCACCTTTCTGGATCACCTTATACTTTGCCGTAAATTCACAAATCCAAAATGAAACAGCAGCAAAAATGTTGTTAGAGATGCAATTCTTTCTCGAATAAGATGATATAAGTTGTATAAATATCCGAAGGCTGATTTGTCATATCAGATTGATCTCTTAGATCAATCTCCTTTATCAAATGGAATTCTTCTGCTCAGTCTGCTCTCAAAATCTGAGTAATACTCTTTTATTGTTGCTCCTTTTTTGTTTGGAATGAAATCTCCTTATACTTTATTGGTGAAAGGTTCACCATCTTTCATTAGAATTGAGTCACCACTTTTCATTGTTGCCTTTGAGAATAATTTATTATTCCCCAAATTGCTCTCCCTTGGACATCCTCCTTAAATGAAACATTCTCCCCTTTAGATCTTCCAATGCGGGGAAGAGTCACACCTCTTTATCATGGCTGCTCTTTGCGATGGCCACAACCTTTCATAGTTACCACCCTTTGGAAGAGTCACAACCCTTCATCATTTACGCCCTTTGAAAGAGTCACAGACCTTCAAAATTGGCCCTCTTTGAAAGATTCACAAACCTTCATATTACTACATTTTCAAAGAGTCACAACCCTTCATAATTGTCCCTCTTTAAAAGACTCACAAACCTTCATAATTACCACCTTTTCAAAGAGGGACAACCCTTCATAATTTTTGCCTTTTGATGGAGTCACTTCCTTATTTTCTTCTCATTCCTTTTTCTTCTTCTATTAATTTTTCCTTGCTTCACACCTTCCCCTTTCTCTTCCTCTTCCTCTCTGCCACTTTCAAATGAAGTTCACTTGTCCCTTTTTATATATCATGTTTGAGGGAGTCACAATTTCTCATTTCATGCCTTTTGACCCTTTTTTAACCTAATTAAATATAATTATGTTATATTTTAATTTTATTATTTTGTATCTTTAATTAAAATTTCATAGTTATTCTTTTATATTTTGATTTTATTATTAAATCCTATTTCAAAAAGCGGACATCACAGTCCGCCCTTCCCAAAATTGCTTTTCCTCAAGCACTGATTGAATGATTGTGGAATCCCATCCATAATCCACCTTTTGTGTGCAACTTTGATATTATAATTTATTATATATATTTTCTCCCTTATTTTGAATGCCAATTATGACTGATAGTAGAAACTTGGCAAAAGCTTTACTTAAGATAAGTTATCTCATCTTCCAGATTAAGGATCAAGACCATTGCATAATGGTGCCAATTGTATTTGCAAAAAGCCAATGTTTGCTTGCTAGCATGACTCACATCTAAGACCTCAAATGTAATAAATTCATTCTGTAATTATTCTCATATTCTAGATCAACTGAAAACTAGTTACTGGTTCAAATCCGGATCTAGATGCAGGTACGAGAACCCGGTACGTGGATTTGTGAATTTTTTTGGGGTTTTGGATGCGTTTGGGCACATGTATATATTTATTTAAAATATATATATTATAAATTTATATATATACAAAAAGAAAAGAAATATACAAAGTTAAATCATTTGATAGTGTTAATGTTTGTAGCTTCAGTTGTATGATCATTAGAATAGATATAATATATTTTGATTAATAATAATATATTATATATGTTATATTATTATTAATCATATGAAATTTAATATTCAATATTAAATTATTATATTATTCTTAATTAATAATTGATTGATGAAACATTATAAGATTGA
>MU225073.1:28662-48467 GCA_018584345.1 Thuja plicata
ATTCTCAGATCTACATAATCCTTGTAGGTTATATCCCCTTCCAGATTTGCATTCCTCCAGTCCTCCCGAAGTTGATCTTGCATATCTTGGAATGTAGGTGGTTCTCGGTGTTGTGCTTCCGTTCGAGAGGGGAAGGTGGGCATCGACGGTTGAGAGCGTGTTGGTTCGGGGTTTTCCCTACTTGCAATAGAATTGTCACTTTGCACATTTTGCTATGTGGATGCTTTGCCTTCAGCCAATTTTCGTTATGTCTCCTCCATGAGTCGCTGAGTGTCATTGATCTGCATTTGGTTTCTGGAGAGCTCTCTTAGCAATGCCATGACTTGAGCGGCAGGATCCTGTTGATCTTCCATTCTATCAGCCGAATGATATCTGTTCCTTCTCCTGGTATATACTTGCATTCAAACCCACAAGCTGGCAGAATCACCAGCTTTGATACCACTGTAATGTTCCCGAGCCCCTGGCGCGTTGGTGATGAAGTTCCTAACTCCTGGGGCGTGAAACTGTAAGCCGTACGGTGGACAGAAGGTCCATACGGAGGAAGGGATGTGGCCGCACGTTTGGAATAGAAGGCCGTACGGTGTTGCTGAGAGGCCGTACGCTGTTGGCAGGGAGGCCATACGATGGCAACAGGAAGGCCGTACGGTAATTGCTGGAGGGTGTTTGAGGATGTCTGGAGGGAGATGCCTGCGGGGAATGAAATGTGTCTTCGAAGCAGAATGAAATAAAGAACTAATACAATCCACAATGAAGATCAAATCGATACTTGCGAGAAGAGATAACAATAACCAATTGATAGTACTTCAGATTCGCCAGATCTGAACAGAGAACAGGTAGAGTAGAGTGAGGGTTGAATCCCACTGAAACTACAAATACCAACTAGGGAGGATCTTTCACCTCCGAAATGGCACACAATAGAATTCCAGCAGGAATTCGCAATTACAAGCAAATATCAAAACTCAACATGAGAAATACATCCTACACGCCGGTCATAAATACCCATCGGACAAACTCCTGAGGTGTACAAATAAAGCCGACACGACACACTAACACCTACGCTAAAATAAAAGATGGGTCCGGGATAAGCTAAATAGACCGAAACCCAAATACAAGTTTATTTTATTTATTTAATAACGGGGACATTACATACATATATACCAAAGTGAAGTATGCAGCCCTACACATTCATAATCAGCTAATAACAATTAACTAGCTATGTCAAACAGCCATGTCAATAGGAATGATCCCGCACATTCATACAATTAGAATGCAAAAAGTAGGAAAGGAGTTTATACTTGCAAAACCAGGTTTAAGTGAGCCCATGATTAAACTCCCTCTTAAGTCTAGCACTAAGGTGGGTTTCCTTCTACAGAACCACACAGGGATAAATTGTTAGTATGCCCATGATTCATATTATTCATGAATGTTTAAAGTCATACCATGTGATAAGTTTTGATATTAGATTAACAATATGTTTAAAGTCATACCATGTGATAAGTTTTGATATTAGATTAAGATTGTTAATTCCTTTTAAAATATCTCCTTAATATATATACAAATATATAAATGCTCAAATTATTATATATTTATGTCACAATGAAATGTGTGAAATTGTATATAAAAATGTATTATGTTGCAAAATCTAGTATTTTCTTTGAGACTTAATTTGTTATGTGTCGCTGTGATACTGGTCTGCAATTTCAATACGCATATATATATATATATATATATGAATGTGGAGTCACGTCCACAATGGAACATGACTCCATTTGGAGTCACGTTCCATTGTGAACGTGACTACATCATATGAACCTAATTTCATTAACATGTCGCACCCGATAATCATATCGGTGGACACTTAACAAGCACAATACTTCTTTCATAAGTATTAGTACTAAGTGGATACCAAAACATTAGGTTTGATATTATATCAGTCGGTGATTTATATCGATGAATATGTAAGATGATTTTATAATAATATTTATATATATAATATGTAATAGTACATATATAATAATAACGTACATTATTATTATATATATATTTATATGGATATACACAAGTAATTATAATAATCATTATATATTGTTTATTCTTTCATTTATGTACCGACTGAAGCTATAACACATTAACACTCCCTTTGAAATACATTACCTCAATGTAATATGTGAGTATAGATAATCATTTAATCTTTTCTCATATCATTATGTAGATTTTATTTGATGGAAGCTATAAACATCAACACTCCCTCTTAGCTAGGGAAGATAAAATTCATCAAAATGCAATTTACAAAAGATCAATACTTTTAAGAGAGGATATTACCTTATCGTGATATTAAGAGATATGGTCTGACCAAGAATATCAAGTCTCGTGATATTCACCATAACTCAAAAAATATTTTAGACATCATCTCAATATGATATCAGAGATATGGTCTGACCAAAAATATCAAGTCTCATGATATTCACCACAACTCAAAAGTATTTTAGATATCACCTCAATATGATATCAGAGATATGGTCTGACCAAGAATAACAAGTCTCATGATATTCACCATAACTCAAAAAGTATTTTAGATATCACCTCAATATGATATCAGAGATATGGTCTGACCAAGAGTATCAAGTTTCATGATATTCATCATAACTCAAAAGTATTTTAGATATCACCTCAATATGATATCAGAGATATGGTCTTACCAAGAATATCAAGTCATGACATTCACCATAACTCAAAAAGTATTTTAGATATCACCTCAATATGATATCAGAGATATGGTTTGACCAAGAATATCAAGTCTCATGATATTCACCATAACTCAAAAGTATCCTATAGGTAATGTGCACTTACCATAAGAACATTTACATCATCTATTATGATCTGTTTCAGCCATCACAAGATGTCTATCACAATAGAAGACGCCATCTATCATGATCTGTTTCAGCCATCACAAGATGTCTATCACAATAGAAGATCAAGTTATTGTAAGATCGTCACCTTTCAATAACTTTAACAAATACAAGTGATAATCATTTGAAAGTCGTCACTTCCTCATGATTTACACAGGGCCCATTTAGCCATGAACAAATATTTTAATATTTTTCAGTAGTAGAATAATCAAATTTACAATTACATCAAGTTTTACCTCAGAAGTGTTCTATCTTTATCAGTGAACTCCCTCTCAATTTGGTTCTTTAGAGTACAAGTTTCTCTGAATACAATTCCGAGTTACCGACTTCAGCAAGGGTAGCTTGATGTTTGAGTCTGTCAGGACATATTGTTGCAGTGTGACCATATTTGTCGCATCTATAACATTGTACCGTAGAGTAGTCTCTTGGTTTCTTGAACGGTTGTTTACCATACGACTTCTTGCCCTTTTTCCTTTTCAGTTATACTTGATCTCCACATGCTTTGACCTATCATGAAATATAAGGTTGGAGTCTGCATCACTCTTGGTGAATCCCAAGCTCACCAAGTATCCATCTATTCAAAAATATCACGACCTAGGTGTCAGCATAAAGGCCTTCCAGCCTACATACATGGGACTCCATCCCATGAATCATAGTCCTCTGACTGCTACAGTTTCCTGACCACTAGAGAAACCATCTTGGCACGGTCCACTCCCTCTGAACCAATATGACCAAGATCCTCAGAAGTCAACTGAAGTAGATCCTCTAGCTGCCCCCTCTGGTAATAATAGCAAATATATTTGATTAGGCATCTATCTTTGAATCCATGTTACTTCCATATAGACATCAAGCGTACTACACTTCCAAAACTAAGAACTTCTCTGAGGCAAAATGATCAGGGCTTCTTCTCCTAGCAGCATTCACATATAAGTTCAGCTTCAGCAAAACGGCTTGCTTGTCCTTAGCAAACGGTTTCACTAATACCCAATAAGGTGAGATCATGATGTTTCTCAGGTTTCACTTCTTGTGTACAGGCACCATAATGTTCAATTACATCTCTCGAACTCTGCTATGAATCTCCAGGCACCTGCAATCCATGAAAAAAAGGGCAAATATAGCTCTCGACACCTTGTCTATCTTTGATGTATATTAGCTCTGATGTTAAGTTCATAAGACCTTGGCAGAGCATGGGATGTCCGTTCAAAGCCGCCTCATGGAGGGCAGTCCTCCCTCTTTTTGTCCTGAATGGCCACTATCTTTCCAAAATTTATTGGAGTTTCATTTCTTATTTTCAAAGAAATAATTTCAATTGCACTAGACTCATCATCACACATGGCAGCCAAATGCAAAGCTGTTCTTCCATCATCATCATAGTCACCAACTACTCTCTCTCTTTCATCAATAGCCTTATTATATTTATCTTTTGCCAGAATGTTTAAAAGCTTGTGTAGGACATTGTAATCACCCGTCTCAACATAGCACCTCCACATTGCGTTCTTACTCAGGATTACACTAAAAAAATTGTGAATCACCCGCCCCCTTCTCTGCGGCATAGGATATAATTTTTTTAGCGCAGATGCCCTTGTAATTGAGAGCCATTAGTTCATGTAAGATGTCGCTTCGGAAATCAGAGATACAAGAGAATGCGTGTGGCAATCACGAAATTATTACCACTGGTGCTTTTCTTCTTCATATTTCGTATGTCTAGATAGATTTGATGTACACAACCTTCTGCAACATAGCCCGCAAAACTGTCGCACACAAAACCCCACAAGGCCCCTGCAACCTCTTCTGATTTTACAGATTCCGGAAGGCGATATTCGTCATCTTCATAAAATGTAAAATACTGGAGGCCCTAATCAATACATTGCGACATACATGACAGAGATATCATCATCACAGATTTACACAGATTTGCGACTTTCATTATCTTTGACGATATCATTATCTCTGGCTCAGCATACACAATGATATCTATCCTTGTCATTGGCAAATTTTGAACATAGTTGATCATATATACGCTGCAACATCAGATACTATCATTCTTGGCTTGGCACGATAGTACTTTGCGATCCCATGAATCCTACTGGGCGCGCATTTCAATTACATATTTGCGATCAATTGGATTACATGTCTATATTGGAAGGAGGTATCATCAATACCATCTCAGAGACCATACTCATAGGATCAACACTCACACTCAAACTGGCGATAACATACTGGGAACATCTTATCGTGGTAACTAGCAAGAGTTTGAGCCAATCACAATGTCAATACTCTGATCATCCGATCACACTTTTCACTTGGAATCATCTGCTGACTGATAATCGAGATATTCATTAATCGCGACACCTACATCATCAAGGATACATAGTCTAAGGGTGGATATACACCTCCGTTGACTTCCATATTAGCAATAGCACTCTTTTATTGTCGTGCCTTCACTCAAGGATAACCAGGTTGGACTGGAATGAGAATGACATCTTCAGATTGGACATCTTGGAACCAATTATCAGGCATCAAGGACCGCGACGTCATCAACAATTGTATATTCACCAGATCGCAGCGAGCCCACAAACTATGCTCAACATTTTATTATTGCCGAAGGATATGAAGACAATATATTGAGTTGATTACCCATACACCTAGCATCCACATTGTCTCTGATCTACACATTGCTATGATAATTGATTTATGAAAGAACACGCACAGGATCGAATACGCTCTGATACCATGTTGTTTTTGTGTGCTCTTTAACCATGGGTAATGACTCTTATTGCCCTCCCAACCATAGACGATATATTCTTCTCCCTCGAGCACTGCTGTTCTAAATAATGCAGATTGTGTTTATAATAAAAAAAATTAAGAGAGGAAGATTCAATCTTCCTTTATACCTATTGGTGGTGCCCCTTCACCAAGGGTCAACACTCTTCACATGTGGCCCCATTAATTTAATAATTATATTATTATTATAGTATAATTATTTTATCACAATAATAATTATATTATCAATATAATTATATTTTCACAATAATATTATCAGTATAATTATTATATCACAATAATTATATTATCACAACTTTTATGCTATCTATATCGGCCTGAAGGAATCCGACCATAGCTACAATAACATAAACAAGTTTTAGTTAAGAAAAAAACTACTCGCAATAAAAGTTTGATAGCAAGAAGTTTATGTGTGGGAATGTTTGGCCATAGAGATACTATTAATTGTGAGCATCCTTCTTGTACTTGTCATCAAGAGTGGAAAGACTCTGACCGTTGGAGTCTACAATGTCAGCAACTCATTCATGACTACATCCTCCACATCACGATCAGTGAAGAGTCTAGCAAACACCAGCTTGTATCCTTTGTTGACTTCCTCGTCTCTATACGGTGCAACCCTCGTCAACAAATGAAGCATCTTGGAGCTGTAATATTTTGGACTCAGTGTAGTGAGATGGTCACTTTGTTTTGCCTCTTGACAAGAAAGTTTTCATTGTGTTTGAAGAAATTTTTAGAAGGCTCGTTCTTGTTTATATTGTGTTCGTCTTCATCTTCTGAATCATTAAGTAATTCCGTCATACACCTCTCTTAAGCATGGTATCCATTTCAGTAGAATAGATCAAATTCAAGACGGGTTTGATGCAATGAAGAAGATATACCACTCGATCCCACTAAGCATATTTAGGAATCCTCACAATTGAAATACCTCCATACAAACCAAAGTTGGTTGATGAGCATGGTAAAGAGTGCTTCTTGCAGCATCACAAGTTCCAAGACGATTGTGTTGGAGATAAATTGGTCTTAGCAACCTATTTGAAAATAAAAATAAAATTAAAGGTAAGGATAAAACAAAACATAATAAATTTAAAAAAAATTACTAAAATGAAACATAAAATTGTACTGTTTCCCTTATCTTATGCAGCTCCAAATTCGAGGACAATTTCAATATGGCCCATGACATACGACAATTGGTGATGAACATTTGGATCTCTTTGGTTTCAACATACAACTAATTGATCGAATCAGTTTTTCTTTCCAACTTTGTAGCATTAGTATAAGCAAGTGGACAATAGAGTGTCCTAAGGATGTGTGAAAAAGGTGTCTCAATCAACAAACTGACTGCTCCACCCATTTTTCCACTGTTTGTTATATCTTGGACAATGTTTTTAGGCTGCACTTTTTCAATGGCCCACACGAGGATGAACAATAAATTGTACATCCTTCACCTACCTCTTACAGTCCACAACTTTGAAAAACATTGTGTCTGCAATCAAATTGATCAAGGGACAATTTTTGCTATGCTTCACAATCCATTGGAATTGATAGACACCCCTATCTCGATCCATGCATCCCTGGTGGGCTGCAATAGAAATTCCAAATAATTAACCTCCCTTGCCAATAAGGTGTTTTACTCTTTTGGAACTCAATTAAATTTCCTCACTATTTCTTTGCCAATATGGTGATTCAACAATGTTAAAAACTTAAAAGACAACTTTTTTCATCGACACATCTTGTAAGATGTTGATTGACAATCTCTTGAGATTCATTTTGAAATGCCTTTCTTGATTGCCCCTTTGTTCTCTTATTTGTACTACAGTTTTCTTCATGCATGGCAAAAAATGGTTGGCTCTCCACAACTAATTGAACATTATGTGGTGGTGAAAGAGAGGCTCCCTTGATCTTGTAATGTGTTGATTGACAATCTCTTGAGAGTCATTCTGAAAGGCCTTTCTCAAAACTTTCCTTTGTTCTATTATGTGTTACTTAGGCTTTTCTTCATGCATGGCAAAAAATTGTTGGCTCTCTACCACAATCAAGTGAAAATAATGTGATGGGAAAAGCAAGGCTTCCTTGATTATACGTTTTACCCTTTTGGAGCTCAATCAAATTTCCTCACTATTTCTTGCCAATATGGTGATTGAACAATGTTAAAGGACAACTTATTTTGTAGACACATCTTGTTATGTGCTAATTGGCAGTCTCTTGAGATTCATTTTGAGATGTCTTTCTCAATTGCTCCTTTCTTCTCTTATGTGTAGTAGGGTTTTCTTCATGCATGACAAAAATATGGTTGGCTCTCCTCCACATTTAAATGAGCATTATGTGATGGGCAAAGAGAGGCTTCCTTGATCAAGATCTCTTTGCCAAATGAGGACTTGCTTTAAGGGAGCGGAGGTGGGAGCTAACACCATACAGCCTTTATAGTGCAAGTACTACCCATATCGTGAGTAGTGGGCTTAGTGGAGGGCTTGGTGACTAGTTGCTAAATAAACTGTCAAATTTTTGAATCCTATTGGCATTCTTATTGAGCTGTGTAACTAATCGGGGGCAGGTAAGGATAGGGCACAGAGTGTCATCTAATCTACATATTTGTAAGACAAAATTCTTGATGGATTTGTCCTTTCCTTTGTTGGTGACAATTGTGCAGTCATTGCTCACCAATCTTGTGACCCACTTCTATTGTTCTGGGGTGAAGAGCAGCAAAGAGGAAGTGCCGGTAATGCTGAACAACACAGCCCGCAGCAGAAAGTAAATTAATGCTGCATTCATTCTCCTAGGTTCAACACAAACAGCCTGGTAATGTGGCATGGAGTTTTAGTGCAGCTTGTGAAGGTATTTCTAAACCTGGGAAAAGTACCAGCTGTTATTTGATTAGAGAGTAGTGTCTGATTTCTCAGTAGGCATCTTCACAACAGAATACAAGTATAGATCTGCAGTATAAAATTTGTTTTGTATTTTGAAGCGTGACATGAAGGGAGAGGTGACATAAAGAGAGACTAACATTAGACAAACTGAATAAAGATAGATTGAGGAGCTAATGTTAGACAAACTTAATAAAGACAAATTATGACTAAATCACTGCTGATGAAGAAATCTTGGTTTTGATATTTAGCGCTAAGGGAAACAATCTTGATTAAAGGTTGAGTTATTCAGGCCCCATCGTAATCAAAACATGGAAGGTTATATTATTGAATATTTTATATGTAAAAGATTTGCATATACTTTGGTGTGGATTTCCTTGAATGGAGTAATTTAATTATTCTGTTGATGAGGAGCATTGGACAGAAGTCTATTAGTAGAAGGGACGGCTCATATTTTATGTTGGTGCTTCCAAATATTTATTGTGGGCTTCCTTCTAAATATCATGACATTCAATATTCATGGCGGAAGGCATAAATAGAGGGTGTGGGTTTTGTTTAATGTGCACAGCACCAATGATATTTGCATTGATCTTTTAGTGACCCCTTTAAATAATTAAAATTAGTCTTATAATTTATCTATATTCTGACAACTTAGTCTTAGTCATTTAATTATTTGCAAAGGTCAAACAAAAGGGGACATTACAGTTCATGCATGGTCTACTCCTGGGCTTGTATATTTTTCTCAGGTATGACCGATTATGCTTGGGCTGAATCTGCAGGTACAGGATTGGACCTTGGCCAGACCTGGAATATGATCAGTACTCTATTTCAGACCATTCATCACAGTGTGAAAACTTATTGCTAAGAAAAATTATTCCTAAGCATGTTTATATTTGGTCTGCCACCCTGCAGTACTATACAATGTGTATATTGACAGCAAGTTTGTGGGCCATAACGTAACTAAAAGAAATTCTCCCAATTATTCAGGCGAAGACACCTGTAGCGATTTATCTATCAATAATATTTAGCTATTTTTAAATTTTTTTTATTAGCTTTTCAAAACTTGGAATCAGCCAACTTTTTGTAATCTGAATATAACTGATGTCAATTAATAATAGCATTCTCTCTTTGTTCTTGCAAAGAAGGCTTGGCTATTTTACATTCTGTTTGCTGTGTGGTTTTGGCTTCCACAGATCGAAGATTCATCAGAAACGAGAAAAAAATATTTTCCCAGCACAGTTCATAGTGCAATAGTCATGTAGTATGTAGTTAGGCTTTTTGTGGATACCTTAATAAAACAAGAACTGAAAAATTGCTTTTAAAAAGCACGTAAAATCTTTGATTTTCCATATCAACTTTTACAACATTGAATGATTTTAATATTGAGTGGTAGGTATGAATTAATCTTGTCAATGCATTTTTCTCCCCCCAATTTTGCCAAGTCAGGCAGGCAAAACTCACTGCTGGCAGCTTGCCTTGGGACTCTGCAAGTAATATTGGTTATGATTCTTACTCATAGTGATCAATGCAAAATCAAAAGCCAAGGGACGCAAAATGCCAGTCCACTCTTTTGTATTTTCGTCACTGCCCAGAGTTGTGATTTTTTAACATTTTATAAGCATAGGCACTTGACTTATTTTCCAAAAGAATAAATGGTTTCAAATTTGTGTCTATTACTTACCTGGATCTCTTTTGCTTCACAATAGTACAGTACCTGTCTTCTCCATTGACTTGCTCTTCTTGTTGATCTCTTTTTCAACTATTAACTAAAGGTCTTATGTGCAGTGAAGAGACAAGGATGAAGATTGGAATATCTGTTAGAATGGCAAGTGTCAAGCGCCAGGCGAAGCACAAATTGCAAGAAACATGTTTGCTTGAGTGGAAAGAAACTATTGCAGAAGCTGCTAGACTAGGCTGTGATGGTGAGGGTGAACTGCAATGGGATTTGTATCAAACCCTAACAGAAAAGATTCATCAAGATTGGTTGCAGGCTGTTCAATTGAGGAAGAGAGCTCCCAAGAGACCTAAATCGGTCGAGGAGAAGATGAAAATATCAAGGGCAATCAAAGCCAAATGGGCAGATCCTGTAAGTGCATTAGTGAATTATTAAAGAGGCATGTTCACAAATATCTTTTTATGAAAAGATCACCCTTGCATACAAATTGTAGCAACAATTTTCAGTCTAGCATGATATCAGAAAATAATTTGATCTGTGAACTCTCAGGATTACTGTCAGAGGGTGCAGGCTGGACGTGGAAAGGTCTACAAAAACAGGCTGCCATCAGCTGTCATAAGATTTGGCAGGAAACACTCTCTGAAAGTTGGTGAGCAATTACACTCCCAGAAAACCCAGGTCAAAATTTCTAAATATTCGCAAGTATATAGAAGGAAATCTAGTACTGCATATTCAGATCCATTGGTAGATGCCAAATTGGAGAACTTAAAACAACTCCGAGCAAATCGAGAAGAAAATAAAATGACAAAACATGAAGCTGTTGAGAGGGCAAGGTAAAGACAAGTACAAATTTCAGCTTTTTATATGAATTGCTTAATTATTCAAAATTTAATTTTCTCCTTGTATTCATCGTTACAGTAAGAGGATATTGTCTACAATTGAAAATATTGCCACAAATGATTCTCTGAACAGGTTACTTATAGTAGAAGCTGAGAAAGCTGTAAAAACATTCGAAGCTGCTGCAATGATAAATAATACTGCACAAGCTTCTTTATTTGAGACTAAGAAGCTACTAGCTGAAGTAGTAGAAACAATGCAAATTGTTGAATCTGCCATAAGCGGTGATGGGCATAGTTTGTCAAGAAGCCCACAGAAATCTTTGGATGAAAAGACCTCTCAAGCAGACAGAAACATGAATAATTCTCATATACCTACTTCTGCAGCACCTTGGCCAGGTGATAAGGATCGTATGCATTACCTGTCTATCAGTAACACCTGCAAAGCAGATAATTATGACAGTCATAAGTCCAATAATGGTACATTGTCTGCAAGCATATATCAATATGCTTACGAGCCAGGTCATTTGACAGAAATAGGTGGAGAAAAAGTCCTTAGATATGTTGCTTCTCAGTTTTCTACTAGAAATCTCTCAGTTAAGGAAACAGCTTTAATCTTCAACTTAATGTCTGACAAGAGGATTGAGAAAGATAGCATGTCACATTTTGAAGAAAGTTCTGCATCGACTCCAATGACCGTGAGTTATGCTGGCATTGTTAATGAGCCATCCATTTCCCAAATTGTTGAAACGCATATGCCAGAGCAAATGAAAGACAACATATTGTCTGTAACTACAAACTCTGTTGCTCTTATGGGGCCAATTCAGAATATTTCTGAGCTTTCTGAATTGAGATCATTCCAGGTCAGTAACAATGATATTTTGGTTTCAAATAAGGATGTCAAGAAAAGGTGGGTCTGTGGAAGATTTGTTGAGGCAAAGGAGGATTAGCTATCAATCATATATCTGGTAAACATTTTATTATGTTCAAATTTAAGTATGATGGATGGAGCTCTGAGCCCTTTTGATACTAAGACTTATGCCAGGTTATGGACCAGTTGCATGGTGATATTTTTTATTATTTGTCACATGCTATTCTTGCGGGTGCAAAGATCTATCAATTTGTTTCAAGTTAACTGTGTCTTCATACGTGAAAAAAATATGCCACATCAAGCAGATTGGGGCATCATAATAGTCCTCTTCCTTACCAGGCAAGAACAACAAGCATATCTAATTAAAGCATACGTCTTCTAAATTAATAGTAGTGTGACTGAAACTTAGCACAAACCTGAATGGCTGTTACAGAAAATCTGTAGAAGTCCATGGCCCACAGCTGCAAAAATCTTTTTGAGAAAAAATTGGCAAACCAAAATGTAAATCTTTTTAAATGGAAAAAAAATCAGATATGATAAAAAGGTAAAAAAATGTAGAAATGGAACAAAAACTTCCTGTTTTTGAATTTAAAGGCATTCAAACGGCATCGAGATATAGAACTGATAAACTTAATAGTTTAGCCCATCAATTGTGGAATATAAATTTTTGTTGTTTATGTTCATATCACTAATTACATTGCATTGCTCAATGCGTACTTTCTTGTACATAAATAATAACTAGATGTTTGCAGATTTCAAAATCTCAACCATTATCTTGTTTGTACAAGATCAACCTGTAACAAAGTGCAAAGTTCCAAATAATCATACCCTACGAATCTTGCTACTAGAAAGAGCTACACGAGGGTTGTAGTATCTGATGATGGAGTTCCTGAGTCAGAGCATCTTCTTAGTCGTTCAGTTACATCACTAATAATATTGGCCTTAGGAGGTTTGGGGGTAGAGCTCTCAACGAGGTTGACAGTTAGTGCCCCTTGTGGGATCTGGGGACAGCACCCCTTGCGGGGTTTGGGGTAGCGCGCCATGTGTATTCCTTGTTGCAATATAGGGTGGAGTCAAGGGATGAAGCCCTTGTTGTCAAGTGCAAATTATGGCCTTCAAAACCACACAAAATTTCATTGTGAATGGTATCTTCACAATTTTATCATTTTTTTGTAACAAGTCTTTATCAATTTTGAAACTTAGGACTAATTTGACATAAAGTTGAAATTTATTATTTATAAGTTTTTGTGAGTGTGTAGGGGTTTGATAGGGTACCTAGACCATTAGGGAGGGTTTGTGGCATGTAGATTGAAAGCACTTTTTGATTTTTACAACATTGGCCTTATTTTCTTGCCATGACGACATCTCGAACTTTTAGGAATGGTTAAGAGGCCCTTGGAAGTCCCATGGACATCTCGAAGATGTCTTAAGAGTCCCCTTAGAAGTCTCCTAAAAAAATAGAGGACACCCAGAAATATCTTTAGGTCTTGGGTGGTGAAGGTGGGATAAAGGGGAGATGTCCACTCAAGTGGAGATGAAATTTCATGGGGAATTTGGGGGTGGGGGGCAGACACATCCCCATGGAACACTCGAGTAGATGTAAACTAGAAATGTCATTATATTAATGTATAATTTATTATTTTACATCCAAATATTATAATTGTATTATAGTAAATAAGAGTAAATTTAATAATTTTTTCATTTAGTTAATAAATAATTTTGCTAAATTAGTAATTAATTTTATTAATATAAATAAAATTAATTATTATGTACCTAATGTTGGGAAATTGCAGAAAAATTAAGCACTCTAATTCAATAAATGTATTGACGAGATTGAATGTTGACGTATACCAAATGAAAATATGTGATTGTATGCAAATCTGAAAATTAAATTGCTAGACATCGAACCCTAATGAGGTTAAATATGTGTCCAATCTTACTTTTCAGAGAGCAAAGTTCGAGCCATCAAACTCAAGAGCCTTGTGAGATCTATTTTTTTCCCATTTTGGACCTTCCTCAAGCTGTCAAGCTTATTCTAGAGGAAATTTGCTTTGATACCAATTGTTGAATACACTCGGAGATTGGGTGGGGTGGGTTGGGGTTGGGGGGTTAATTAGTTTTTAACAATCTTGATCTTTTTATTTTAATTTCAAAAAATATAATTTTAATCAGTAACAATGAAAGATAAATCAATCAACACCAATGTACAAGAGAACACCAAATTTATGTGGAAAACCTAATGAGGGAAAACAATGTCTCACAATATTAATATACAACGAGGCTCATTGCCAGATTTGCAACCAATATTAACTATCTCAAGGCAAGATATAAATAACTTGCTACCTCCAAGCAAGATATAAAGAAGATCCTGTTGAGGAGACTCACTATCTCAGAGCAAGATACATGAAAGTGAATTACAATGTCTAAGCCTCCAACATATAGTTTCCAACAGTCTCCTTAGAATGGAGATGGTTTTGACATGATGTCTTAAGCAATCATTCATCAATTCCACTCCACAACTTCCAACACACACTTTCACTTCCTCAATCTCACATCTTCCACACACCACAAACATTCCTCGCTACTATGCAATTAATTTGATCTTCTATATATACATCTCATCAAGAAAAACATCAATTAGATTAGCCTAAAGTAATGTCCAGGAGATAGAGAGGACCTAAAAACCTTTAATTACATCTTCCATGCATCCACAAACATCAAATACATTGGCACACATCTTCCAAAATCGACAACAAGGTAACGTATAGATGTAGCATGTAGCCCTTTATGAGTTGGCCCAAAAACATAACATCAAACTGGATTCACACAATGCGGATCACCTTGATCAATGACATGACCATCAAAACAACTCATCACAATCGCTAATGTTGGCGCAACTGCGAATGTAAAGCGCAAGGACAAAGATCTTGTAGGCCATACACCCATAAGTTACATAGGTAACCAACTTCAAAACATAATGCAGTATTAGAACAAACAACCACTACCATGCAAACCACATATACATGTTATTTGAACCTTAAACATCATTCCCAAGTACATCTTTCATGTTTTCATGTTGACCCAAGCTACCACAACCATTCTAATACAAACCTCTTCATAATTGGAAAGTCAGGAAGCATAAATACATCACCATAAACATACTTGTAACACACTTTATTACTGTAAATTTGTACTAAGACATTGAACAAACATTATAAGCATTCCTTCCAAGCCACAACACTAGAAACATCAATACAAAACATTTTTAGGATCTGTCTTAATAGACAACAAAATCACTAACATAGTGCACATGCCGAAGACATCTGTGACAACATTAGGGATCTGAAAGAATAGGAGTGCAACATCCACAAAACATACAATATATTTTCCAAACAATAAGACCATGACCTCAAATACGAAGGAATGTAGAATATTCTTTTGAGCAACCAACAAAACACTTCTTTGTAATTTCATACTTCATCAATGTGCAAGCACTTTTGTAGCAACAATTGTTCATCTAAGAGTAATGGGAGAGATACTACAACATACTATAGTATCATAACACCAATATTATACTTCTAATCCTCATCTTCTTATGACATCATCTTTGACAATCAACAAGTCATGCTACCAAACATGAACCTCTAGTCCATCTCTCATCTCCCCCTCTGATCTACAACACATTATTATCAACATTGACGAGGGTTGCTATCCAATCTTATACTGCATTCAACATGACAACACTTCTAATTAACAACACAACAACATTTCATAGCAATGACAACATCAACAATCCATTACTTAAAGGATTCACTACCATCACAACTTACTGAGTGTAGACATCAATACCAAGAGGGTAGATGTCCACAACAAAGAATACCTTCAACTACCAATCATCTGCACTATCTTCTACATTATATGAAAATTCAATCACTCTTTTCAACTATCAACTCTGTGTAGTATCTTTTGCATTCCATGACAATTCAATCACTTTTCCAAAAACTTCGTGTTGATCAAAATTGATCCTCACATATGCCAAGGGTTGACATCAATGACAACACCATAGCACATGCTTCTAATAATCTTCCCCTTTTCCATTGACGACAACACTCACAAACTCTTCTTCCACATCTCTCCCCCTTTGACATAAAGGACAAAGGGCAAAGGACAAAGGCCTTCACAAAATTCTTCACCGTTTGCCCCTTCCTTTTTCTGATCAACACTCTCGCCTCAAATAATTTCTTTACTTTATTCATCATATCTTCTCTCCCTATTAGTAGCAACCAGCATACTACCTACTCATGAGTATTAGACTACATCGGTCCAAGAGACAAAGGATATTCCTTGAACTTCTCTGAAAGATCCCCTATAATGTGATGATTGCAAGTTCTAATTTCTTTTGTTTGTTTAATTTCTATTTTTTTGAGGCTTACCATATTTCAATTTTTTCTATTTTTGGGTTTTTTCTGATATTTGCAATATTAAATGAAGTACAAACAAAGACAAACTAAAAATGCAAGTAGGAATTTAAGAAGGTACAACTAAGCAACAATTTATTGATTTTTATTGGTTTCAAAATCAAAGAACATACCCATACACGTCTGGTACAAATATGAGATTTATGTCCTAAAGAACATAAAATAGTTTGAATTCAGTACAGAGGCAACTCCTCAAGCTTGAACTGTAACAACAGTTCTAAAAACTCCAAATTTATGCCTGGAAATAGCTCCCCAAGCCCTACGTCCAACTAGGTAATTTGTGCAATCAACCAAAGGGAGGTACTACATGCTTGATGCACTGATGGTGATGGATAGATAGGCCTTAAACAACCCAGATTTGTAATACGCTCCTTTATATGTTTGATCCACTGATTTCTGCTCAATGATGAATTTTCCCTAGAAGGAATGTCGGGTTTTCATCCAACCTTCCAATCTTCAGCTAGTTTTCTTTCACAAAAGTCTGTCCTACTGCTGAAACTCTTCCTCAGAGCTCAATTCCAATTTGTTGTGAAAATGAATGCTTGAATAATGAAATGATGCCTCATATTACTTTATTGTCTCCAAACCCTAATGAACTCTTTTAGAGTTTCCACTTTATTTAATTAAGTTTATTTTTACAAACTTTATTTTTTTTCATCAATTTTGAACCCCTTATGACTCCCTTATTAATAATAATAAGTTATTTTTAAAATAACTTAATTTAAGCCTCCCTAGGCATCATGTCCAATGGTGGTCCACTTATTGGTTATTTTATTAAAATAATACAAAGTAACTTTATTAGATGTTTATTTTATTAATTTATTTAGAACATTAAAGTGATAACTTCAATATTCCAATTTATTCCTAAAATCATCACCTCGACTTTGAACTGAAAACTGAGTAATGCCACCATTCCAATGGTGATGCCTAAATATAGCAGGGCCACTGCTAGTCCCCTCCTAAAAATAGGACACCTTCCTAAAATTTAGGAAACTATCTCAAGCCATTCAGAATGACTTAGAATGCCTCCCAGACCATCTCCCAATCTCCTAAAAAATAGGAGTTTGCCTCAAACATTTTGGAATGGGTTGTAAAGCTCATCGCTAATCTCCACAACCCTTGGTTGGGTCCCTTATCCACTCTGCTGACCTATGGAACCTGTGATTATAGGCGAACCTCTGTTGTAGCCTAAACTACAGTCCTATCTTCCTAGGATTGCTAGCCCACAAGAAGCTGCAAAGTTGGATGTTGAAGTATCATCTCTCCTTTCCACTTGACATCCTCCAAAGGCAAGTCTCTCCATCGTACCAAATACACTCTGATCACTTTTCTTTGCAACCTCCTCTCCCTCATATTTGAAATCTCTACAAGTATCGAAACCAATCAGCCCTCCTCATCCAATGGACACAAATTAGGTGAAGAGACATGCTGTCCTAAAGCCTTCGTCAAGAAAGAAACATGAAATACATTATGTATCTAACTCTTGGAAGCTAACTCAAGATTATATGCCACCTCTCCAATTCTCCTCAATACTCTGTATGAGCCATGAAATTGAGGCTTGAATTTCTTTGTTCCACTCCTCTTGAGTGTACTCTGTCTGTAAGGCTACATGCGCAAGAAAACCATGTCTCCAACCTCATATGTCCTCTCAATCGAATGTCGATATGTATACAACTTCTACTGACTCTATGCATATTGAACATTATCCTTAATTGCCTTAAAGATATCTTGACTATCTTGTAGCCAATCCCAAGCTCTTAGCGCTCTACTATCACCCACGCCAAGTCCACAAAAGATAAAGCATCATATCCATACAACACTCAGAAGGGAGTCATACCAATAGACATGTGGTACATAGTATTATAACAATACTCATCGAAATACAACCATCTCACCCATGCCTTATGCTGACCCCAAACATAGTTACGCATGTAACTCTCAACCCACTTATCGACTATCTTCGTTTGTCCATTTGTCTGAGGGTGGTAATTGGTCCTAGGGGTCAACTCTGCACCTACTAATCATAATAGCTCCTGCCAAAAGATGCTCATAAAACTGCTATCCTGGTCACTGAAAATGGTTATGGGGAGTCCATGGAGTCTAAACACCTCACACAAGTATAGCTCTTCCACCTGAGATGTTGTAAATTCATCTTCCATAGAGAACAAGTTTGCAAGCTTCGTCAATCTATCCATAACCACACGGATGTAATCCTTCTCCTAAACTCTTGGAAGACCAATAATAAAATTTATAAATATACTCTCACTTTTGCTTTGGAATAGACAATGGATGCAAAGGACCTATTGGAAAATTATTCTCTAACTTCTTCTGCTAACAAGTCATACACTCACATACATGGGGCAAGACATCATCCTTAAGACCCTTCTATGAGAATCTCTCTCTAACCTGTATGTATGTCTTGAAATACTCCACATGTACTGCAAGTGGTGTGTCATGGATGGTGTGCAAAATATTCTCCTTTAGTTCTGATCTAGGTACCAAATAAATCATGTTCTTATAGTAGATAATATCGTCAAGCACCGTGTATCTTCATCTTGAATCGAACCATCTATAATCTCACATGAAAACTAATTCTTGGAATACTCAACTAAAAGTTGAGACTTTCCAATTTTCTGAAATCTCACTCCTAGAGAAAAGTGTAGCAATTGTAGGCCTCTTAGAAGGTGCACCAGTAACAACATTCTTCTTCCCCTTTACATACTCGATGTCAAAATCATATGCCTATATCTTATTGACCCATTTTTTTGGCACTCATTAAGCTCAATCACATGCTCAAAACTATGGTCTAGAGGACTCTAGTGGTACCCTAAATTTTGATAATTTAGAACTCCCAATCCATTATCAAGAAGCATGTTTCTCCATAAAAAAAAGATCAAAGGAAGGAAACTTTATGACATAAATAAATAGAACTAACTAATCGAAGCCTTCAGAAAATGCTGGAATTTAGACCTGCTACAAAGATGATTTCGACAGAGGATAAAGATGGTCGAATTTTAAAAATCTAAAAATGACCCAATTCGGAAAATCAAATTTCCTATCTCCAGCAGAAATATTAGCTTTTCACGAGGTGTTTTGGATTTTTGACCAAAGCCAAATCCGAAAGTTAGGTAGTTATTTTTTAGTTAGTTTATTGCTTTTTCAAAATAATTTGTAATAAGAGTTGTGTCTTTTCATCCTAAAAAGGTGTGAAAGCCACTCAAACACATATATATACATAATGTAAAATGTAAAGAGAGGGGATACAATATAATACAATTTCAAATATTTGGATAGTTTTAAATCAACAAGTATAACATGGACCTGGATGTACTATTTTTTCAAAATTAATAAAGATAAGTCTTTTTTCTTTCACATGTGTAATAGTTTCATT
>MU225073.1:55013-96966 GCA_018584345.1 Thuja plicata
TCAGGTGAGGGCTCCACAAAGTTGTTGGAAGATGACAAATATTCTAAAAATGATCCTTCCCGAGGTGGTGGGGCGGAGAATATCTTGAAGTACTCTACTGGTAAGAAAATACCTTTTAAACCTGCTAGGAAGTTTACTTCAAGGCCTTTGGGTAAAGGTAGTTGGTCTTCACTGTTTGGGGTTAAGCCTACGGGAAAATATTCTTTCCCGGACGTTAACAAAATTTCAGATCCTGAGAAGGGTGTCTATGGTATTTTACTACCAGACCCTTTGGTAGACCACAAAGTCTCAACTATGGCACTAACCCTAGTGTGAAAATTTATTGGGCCAAGACCTAACATAGATTTGGTTAGAGTGTTTCTTAACAAGAAATGGCGCCTTAAAGGTCAAGTTGACATTGCTGCTATGCCAAAAGGTTTTTTCTCATTTGAATTCTCTAATGAGGAAGATTTCTCTAGCATCCTCTGTGGAGGCCCCTGGATGTTTGGAAAGTCATCTTTGGCTTTGCAGGAATGGTCGACTAATTTGAATCTAATTGACAATTTCTTTGTCTCTTCCCCAGTCTGGGTGAGACTCCTAGGCCTTCCGTTGGATTATTGGCATGAAGATGTTTTTTTTCTGTATTGGTCGGGGTTTCTAGAGAACTCCCGTCCATTAACCCTATTACTACGGTGAGATCAAGGTTGGTGTACGCCGGAATCTGTGTGAATATCTACCATGCTGCGAACCTTCCTAAGGTGATCACCATAATGTCTAAGCTGGGCAAATATATTCAGCCAATTGAGTATGAATCTATTCCTTTTACCTGCTTTGTCTGCAACAAATCTGGGCATTGGGAAATCAATCCCCACATAAATCTAAAAAGGATAAAAAGGTTAATGAAGAAAAGAAGAGAGAAACAAGGAAAGAATGGAGGGAAATAAATCATCCTAAAAATAGGGAGTCCAAGACTACAAAGACCCAAGTAGAAGAAGGAAACATCAAAGAGGCAGAGACCCTTCATCTTGAGATGAACAACCCTAAGGAAAAGGAAAATCAAATGTCAACCAATTCTAGGAAGGATAAGGAAGAAAACAACTAATCTATAATCAAGGAAAGCAATGTGGCCATTAAAGAAGAGAATGGGGGAAACCTCTCTATAACTAGAAGGGCAGAAAGTGTGGGGTCCCAAGAAGGGGAAGCTATTATTTCTACCCCTATCTCAGGGGTGGAAGATTCCTTTAAGGATCTGCTAAATTCTGATTTTCACTTGAACACTACTTCAAGAGTGGAAGACTCCTTTAAGGAACTTTTAAGATCCGATTCTCATTTGAATACCCCTGAATCCCAAGGATTCAAAATCCTGGATGGAAACTCTTATAGTGATACAACTGAAGACAACGGTAATGATGACCCTCTGTTCCCAATTGCTGCTGCAAATTGGATGGAAGAGAGGTTGGAGAAACTGATTACTTTTGAAGAAACACAAGAAGAAATATGGATAGAGGCAGGTGGAAAAAAAAAACTACAAAAGTTCTACCAAGAAAGGGAATGTGGCTAATTAGGGACCTTCGAGGCCTAGATCTGCTAATAAAAATGAAAGTCAAAACCATGGAGGAGTGCAGACAATACGCCAATAGAAGGATGATGTTGGAACTCCTAAAGGGGAACCTAGAGGTAGAAGATCATCCAAAAACGTCAGAGAACATGAAGCAAAGAAGAACATAGCGGATGGTTATCAATTGACTATCCCAGAGGTACGCTCCCCACATTGTAATTGAAGATTATATCGTGCAACATTAGAGGACTGAATATCCTGTGACTATCCCAGAGGTATGCTCCCCTCATTGTAAATGAAGATTATATCGTGCAACATTAGACGACTGAATATCCCCCATAAACAAGATGTGTTAAGAAACCTGGTTAGAGATTGTAATCTGAATATTTTGTTGATTCAAGAAACAAAAATGCTTAGAGAGAAAGTTGAAAAGATTCAACCTATCAAGAATGAGGGTAGCATAGGATGTGATTCTAAGGGAGCCTCAGGTGGTGTGGTGATCTTCTGGAATAAAAATTCCATCAATTGTTCTCTCATAGTGACTGAGAAGGATATCATTATAGTTAATGTGACTCATATTAGAGATAATTTTTGTTGGATCCCGATAAATATTTACGCTGCTAATAATAGATTGGGTAGACAAAAGTTTTGGTATAGATTTTAGAATTTGAGAAATAATTTTCACGATAAGAGATGGATGGTGATGGGAGATTTCAATACTCCGCTGAAAGATGCTGAGAAACTGGGAGGCAATCCTTACCAGTTGGAAATTAGATCAAATCTTATGGACTATATTAACAATGATGCTCTCATTGATGTGGATCTTGAGGGTATCTTTAATACCCAGTCTAATAGAAGAACGAGTGCTAAGCTTATTCAGGTGAAATTAGATATAACATCTCTCATCTCCCTGAACTGGCTCTCAAGGTATTATTGCTCTCTCTCTCTCTAAAATGTTAAGAATAGATTCTGACCACTTCCCCATTTCTTTCTCTGCTAGTCCCTTGAATGGTAATACAAACTTACCTTTTCATTTTGAAAGAATGTGGATGGCTCACCCTGGATTACTGGAGAATATTGTTGATTGGTGGAACCTTACTGTGGAAGGGGGAGCTATGTACAAAGTGGCTAAGAAATTGAACTACATCAAAATAAAATCTAAGGTTTGGATCAAGAGGTTTTTGGAGATATCTTCTTATCTAAAAGTAGTATTGAGAGCGACATTAAGGAAGTTCAAGACCAAATCCGAAGGGAAGGTCTTTCTGAGCAGATCAAAACTATTGAAAATAATTTTTTGGTGGACTATCATAACATCATATCTAAGGAGGAAATTTTTTGGAGACAAAGGTCTAGAGCTCTCTGGCTTAAGGCTGGGGACATAAATACTAGGTTTTTCCATATGAGTACTATGAAGCATAAGGCAGTCAATAGGATTTCCTGTTTACATTCTAATGGTAAGAAGATAGTCAAGGAGGAAGATATTAGAAAGGAAATGCTCAGTTAATTTTCCTCCCTCCTGTCTAAATACCCTAGTCCGAGTCTCCTAGACCAAGACAAATTGTTGTCTGCTATTCCTTCTCAGATTGATAAAGACACTAACTTGAGATTGAAAGTGATCCCATCTGACAGGGAAATAAAGTGTGCTATCGTTTCCTTTGAAGGTTAGAAATATCCTAGCTCTGACGGGTTTCCCATGTTCTTCTTCCAACATTTTTGGGATATTGTTGGGAAAGATATCACTGGTGCGGTGAGATTTATTTGGTTCCAAAGCCCCTCTCAAAGAACTTAACGCTACTTTCTTGGTTCTAATACCTAAGAAACCTGGGGCTAATACGATTGAAGGATTTGGACCTATTAGTCTGTGTAATTCTATTTATAAGATCATTTATAAAGTCTTAACTTTGAGGATCCTAGTCATTCTCCCCTCGATCATTCCCCTCTAGCAGATTGGATTTGTTCCAGGAAGGCAAATTCTAGATTCTATCATTGTTATGCATGAAAACGTTAATTCTTTGGAAATGAAAACAATAGGGATTTCTCATGAAATTGGACTTATCTAAAGCCTATGATAGAGTGGATTGGAAATTTTTTATGAAAGTACTGGAAGCTTTTGGATTTGACAGGGGAGTTATTAAATTGGTAATGTAGTTGGTGTCCACTATCTCTTCTTCTGTCATTGTTAATGGAGGATCCTCTAATTCCTTCAGACCTTCTTGTGACCTCAGACAGGGAGATCCAGTTTACCCTATTCTTTTTTTCCACCCTTGCTGAATCTCTGGGGAGATATATTAGTAAGCTGGTGGGGGAAGGTATGATCACTGGTCTCCAACCCTCCTCTACCAGATCTTTTTGTTCCCACGAGAAATTCGTGGATGGTACCTTAACAATGGGAGCAACTACTATAAAGGAAACCAAGAATTTGAAATATGCGCTAACCACCTACACCACCGCGTCTGGTCAGCTCATTAATTGGGATAAGAGTTTTATCTTCTTCATTAACACCCCTGAGGACATACAAAGAAGGATCTCTAAAATTCTGGGTTGCAGTGTGGGCACCTTGCCTTCGTCTTACCTTGGTTTGCTGCTGAGTTCTAAACCCCCTGAAGCCTTCTGGAATTCCATTATTGAAAGAATCAACATAAAGCTTGTTGGCTAGAAGGGTGTTCTTTTAAGTCAAGCGGGGAAAGTTCAACTCTGGAAGTCTACCCTGCAAAATCTCCTAGTTTATGCCCCGAGTCCGTTCAAGATCCCTCATAAATATGTTGTGATGATTGAAAGATTTCAAAAAAGAATTCTATGGTCGGGAGTGGAAGAAAAGAAAAGAATGAGGTTAGTGGCTTGGGAGAGGATGTGTAAGCCTAAAAGATTCAGGGGCTTGGTCTCAGAAGTATATAACACTTTAATAAAGCCTTGCTAGCCAAAAACATTTGGAGAATCTATGGGGAAAGAAAAGAGTGGAATTCCATTATTAGAAACAAATACTTGTTTATAATCCTACTGTGGAAGATTTCCTTTTGTCTGCTAAGGATATGAAATGATCCTATATATGGAACTTTATTTGTTATGCTAAGGATCTGATCATCAAAGGTATCAGATGGAGGCTGGGAAATGGTAGGAGAATAAACTTCTGGGAGGATTGTTGGCTGCAAGAGGATCCCCTTTCCAGTAACCAAGATAAGAGTCAGGCTATCGAAAGATGTAAAGACTCCATTGGCGAAAAAGCTAGTGATTATTAGAGAGGGGATAACTAGATAAATTTGGGAGAGATTGATAGTAAGATGAAACCTATTCAACACATGTTGCAAACCTGGTTTGTTAAAGAGGGCAGCCATGAATCCTTCATTCGGGTCTCCGAACCGGATGGAGCTTTCTATGTTGCCTCTGCCTATGATCTTATACACATTGGTGTGGATAGGCCTCTTTATTTGAAGGTTCGGTATAAATTTATCATGCCTAAAATCAATTTCTTTTTTGTCTTCTTTCTCAGAATAAACCCCTGACTATAGACAATCTTTATAAATGATGCTTCTATTTTCCTAATAGATTTTATCTCTGCATAGAAGAGGTTGACTCATGTGATCATTTAATGTTGCATTTCTCCTATTCCTATAAGTTTTGGGAGATTATCTTTAGAAAATGGAATTTGTGTTCGTTCTTTCCTCTCTTATGGCAGGATTTTATTACTCAATGGAGATGCCCTTATCCAAACAATATGGCTAAAGAATTCTGGAATCTTCTTGTCCCTCACTTTAGCTGGCGGATATGGAAGGAGAGAAACAACATACTATTTTAGGAGAAATATGCTAAGGCCTAAGTGGTTGCTAATCATATATGCAAGGGATTGGAGGAGAGCTTCATTGTCATCCATAACAATCCTACCATTATTACTTCCCAGGAGGATCTTGAGATAATAAAAAATTGGCAGCTTTATTTTACTTCTACCAAAGGCCATAACCCTAGAGATGGTGCCTTATGGTCGTCTCCTCCCCAAGGTTGGTACAAAGCCAACTTTGATGGTACTGCTAAAGGAAACCCAAGATTGGCGGGAGGGGGACGTATTATCAGGGATTGGACTAGTAATTGTCTTACGAGGGTGGCCTTTCCCATGGGATTGCAAACTAATCACAGGGTTGAAGCTATGACAACTCTCAACACTGTCATGCTAGTAGAAGAATTGGGCTGTAAGAATTTATGGCTGGAAGGTGACTCTCTAAATATCATAAATAACATCTAAGGTTTAAATAAACCTTCATGGACTATAGAACATATCATTTCCAAAATCAAACTGATCTCTCTTAATTTTGAAAGGTTTTATATAACCCATGATTATCGTGAAACAAACTCTATCGGGGATGGGTTAGCTAACGTTGGGGTTAAAGGTGACATCGGCCACAAGTGGTTTGAGATGGAGAATATTAATAATAACATTAAAAGGCTTATTGATTATGATAAGATCAATCATAACGAAGGAGTCATTCATAATAATAATGATCTTAAGTGAAATAAGACAGATTAAAGGTACTAGAGGTGGGAAGTGGCAGGCAGATAGAATTCTCATTATTACCTGTCTTATCACACACATTTTGTGGGTTCTTAAGACATATTGGGAGTTGAATTTGTTTTGTACCGAGCTCTGTTTGTTGAATTTGAGCAACTTTTTTATTATCTGGTTGTGTCTTGCAGCGACATTCTAGAGATAATCTGTAAAATGGAAGATATGGGAGGGGATCTCAAAAAAGATGAACCCTCTGAATGTAAATGGATTCAAGATAGAAACGTGTGGAAGAAGCTCAAGAAATCTGGGGTTGAGAAGTATCTCTAGAGACTACATGGAAACAAGGACATTACTAAGGCGTTTGCTATAGGTTGGGACAATGAGGTTGTTAACATTGCGGGTAAGTCCTTTACTCTGACCCTGGATTTGATTGCTGAGATAACGGGCCTTCCACTGGATGGTATGAACTATTTTAAGGATAGGAGAGTTGGTAACAAGGCCTTGAATAATTTTCCTAGAACTGATGAAGAAAGAGCCATGTTAATCAAGGGTAAAGAGGATATTGTCAATATCAATAATATTAAGCTAATCTGGGCCCAGGTTTGTAGGGTTATCATGGAGTACTTTACTCTTGATGAAAGATTTATGAGGATGTATAATTTTCATTTTATCTTCGTTAATCACTTCTGTCATAAAACTGGGGTTTCATTTGCCTATTACTTACTGAGCTCTCTGAACCAGGGCATCATGAACAATAAGATAATATCTGATTTCCTTGTCCTCAATGAAGGCCTCATTCTGCTAATTGGTGAGTATGCTAGAGACAAAATTCCAGATTATGTACCAAAACAAGTTGATAACAGTAAGAAGAAAATAAAAAGTGCAGAGATCAATGCGGGTCCCTCCTCTAATAAAAAACTACAAAGGCTATTCTTGGCTAGAAGGAGGCTCCCCTATCTATTTTTGATGAGGTTAAGAGGATGCAATCTGAAGATGATAACGATGATGAACCCTCTGAGGAGGATAACTCAGACAAGGACGAGCACAATAGTAAGGAAAATCTAGGTAAAAATGCACCTCCTGAGTATGAGAATGATATTGAGCTTCAAAAGTATACCCAGGTTAACAACCCTCCCTCCCTGGATGGCTTTGGTGATAATAGCTCTATGGCAGACAATGAGAATCTCAAGGACAAGATTACAGATAAGAAAAATGAGCTCCCTAGGGAGGAGGATATGATGGCTCAGTTGGAAACCTCTGACGAGGTTGAGAATGTGAAGCAGGTCCTAGATGCTCAGTAGGAGATTGCTGATAATGATGCTAGGGATTTCTTTGATGATGAGAATATGGAAAGGGAGAATGCTGATGGGGGTGATGAAGATAATAATGATATTGAAGAAATGGTTAAGGAGACCAATTCTATAGAATTTGAAGAGGGTGTTTCTTATTTGGATTCTTTCCATATGGAGAATCTTACAAGGATGGATGATCCCACTGGGAATTATGCGGTCGATGACTACCTCAACAAAATCTATGATGGCTAGAAAAAGGGGCCGGAAGTTGAGAAGGATAAGAGGAATAATAGTCAGAAAAAGGGGAGGCTACCTCTTTAGAAGAAGAATATTTCAACACTAAAAAAGTTACTAATATGAGTGTCCTCAATGCGGCTAGGAGCAGAGCTATTTGGCCTTTAACATGGATAAATAGACCTTCCATGAAATTCAAGAATTGTGGATTAAGTATAGAGCCTTGGACGCAAAAAATGAGGTGCTAGAGGAGACTGTGGATAAAATGCAAAATGACACAATAATGTACAATAGAAAAGGTAAAAGTTTTATGATTGAGGATTTTGATAATTCTAGCAAGCTGGATGAGAAAATTCTGAGCATCATTGCACGGAAGCTTTCCCCATCCTTAGCAGATTCAGTAATCATGAGAACATGCTTACGAAAAATTATGTCTGTCAACAATGAGGGTATGAAAGCTACTATCAATAATCTTAAGGAGCTTTATGGTCTGCTGGAGGGAAATTATCAGGAAAAAATGTCGTCCTGATTGATGATGATTATGTGAATCCGGATGATCAAGCTTTTGGCCCTGGATCTAGAACCAGAGTGAGCATCAAGAATAAAATGGTCACTCATTCTAAGGAGCTGCTGAGTCTTAAGGAATCAATTCAAAAAATTCAGTCTTTGCAGTTGGATTCTGAGGAATTCTTGAAGATGTTGGAGTGACCTGTGTTGCTGGGGGTTTTGTTGGGCCTGTCTGCTGGATGGTGTGCTGGAAGGTTTTCCCTTTTTTGGTGGCTGGTGATTTTTTGTAATATCTTTTTACTAGCCCTTCATTGGTTCTGCCTTTCGTTGTTGGCATTCATTTTTTTTTGTTGTTGTTTCTTTCTGTATCTTTTCTAGCTTGTAAAGGGTTTCAGGGTCCCTTCAAAACCTATTTTTACCTCAATCAAAAACAATTTGTTTCCGTGAAAATGAATGCTTGAATAATGAAATGATGTATCCTCATGTTACTTTATTGACTCCAAACACTAATCATCCCTTTTAGAGTTTCCACTTTATTTAATTAAGTTTATTTTTATAAACTTTATATCTCCTCATCAAGTTCAAACCCCTCATGACTCCCTTAATAATAATAATTTGTTTTTAAAATAAATTAATATAAGCCTCCCTAGGCATCATGTCCCATGGTGGTCCACTTATTGGTTACTTTATTAAAATAATATAAAGTAACTTTTATTAGATGTTTATTTTATTAATTTATTTAGAACAATAAAGTGATAACTTCAATATTCTATTTTATTCTTGAAATCATCACCTAGAATCTGAACTAAAAATTGAGTGCTACCACCAGTCCAAGGGTGATGTCTAATATAATAGGCCCACTGCTAGTCCCCTCCTAAAAAATAGGACCCCTTCCTTAAAGTTAGGAAAGTTTCTCAAACCATTTGGAATGACACAAAATGTCTTTGGGACCATCTCCAAGTCTCCTAAAAAATAGAGAGTCATCCCAAGAAATAGGAGAATACCTCAAATTGTTTGGAATGGCTCATAAAGCTCCTCGCTAAGCTCCACAACCCCTGGTTGGGTTCCCTAACCACTCTACTGACCTATGGGAACCCTTGATTATAGGCCAACCTTTGTTGTAGCTAGAACTTCCTATGGAAGGGACATTACATTCTCCCATTGGCTTGATGCACAGTCTTATGCAACTATTAGGAGGGGCAACAATCCCTAGCTTCTCTCTAAGATATGTAAATGTATATTTTGTTAGTTTTTTTGTGAATTTTTCAGTGATCTAATCTTTTATTGGAACATAATCCAATATAAATTCTTTTTCTACAACGTTCTCTATTAGAAAATGATATATGATAGAAATATGTTTGGTCCTTGATTCCATCACTAGATTTTTTGAAATGTTTATAACACTTGTAATGTTACACATGATAGTAATGGGTTCATCACAAACCACCTTGATGTCCTTCAAAGTCTACTTCATCCAAAATAATTGAGGACAACAAGAAGATGCAATAATGTATTCAACTTCTGTTGTGGATAAGGACAATGAGTCATACTTCTTATGGAACGAAGAGACCAATTTGTCTCCCAAGAAAAATGCACTACCACTGGTACTTCTCTTGTCATACATACAACCAACCCAATCAAAATTAGTGTACGCCTTCAAAGAGAATTAATATCCCTTCTATGCCACATACCATAATCCTATCCCCTTTCAAATACCTAAATATTATTTTAACAACCTTCTCATGAGATTACTTAGGTTTTCTTGACATCTTGCAATCAGACACACCACATGCATTATTACAAGAATAGAAGCAATCAAATATAGTAGTCTTCCAATCATGGACCTATAAAGATTTTGATGAATCCAAAGAACCTCATAATCCTTTCTCAAATTACGAGTATCCATGAGAGTGATAATTGGTTTGGAATCCTCCATACCAAACTATTTCAACATCATCTTAACATACTTATCCTGAGAAATAAATGTATCATCTTCTATTAAGAAAATTGAAGTCCAAGGAAGAAATAAAAATCACCAATCATAGACATCTCAAATTCATTTTGCATCTCCCCTGCAAACCTTTTACACACAACATCATCTCCACCAAAGATAATATCATCAAGATGCAACAAAACTATCAAAAAAATTCTTCCTCTACTTTAACGTAATGATTTCTGTTTGTATTACCTTTCTCAAAGCTTTCATGAAGTAAATACTTATCTAATCTTTCATGCAAATCCCTGGGAGCTTGCTTGAGACCATAAAGAACCTTTTAATTATGTAAATCATATCTAATCTTTTGACAACTAAAAACCTTCAAGCTTTTATATGTAGATTTATTCTTCTAGGTCACCATTCAACAAGACTAATTTGACATCCATCTGATAAACTATGGAGTTCTTGTGAGAAACAATGGAAATAAATATCCTATTCTCCTCCATCCTAGCTACTAGAGCATTTTTTTTTATCAAAATCAATTCCATCAATCTATGAATAGCCTTTGCAGACCAATATTTCCCTGTTTCTTGTTACTGCTTCATTTAGTTTGTTCTGTAACATCCATTTTGTTCCTATGACATTCGCGTCTATTGGTATAGGAACCAATTCTCAATTTTTATTATTCCCAATATAACTCAACTATTTTCATTTCTTGAGACCATTCTTCATCTTTTCTACCATTAGGAAAATTCTTAGGTTCTATCTTTGACAAAAAAAATTTACTTGCTCACTCTTCTTTTCAAGTCTTCTCCTAGTTAGAACTTCTTCATTCGTATCTCCAATAATCTATTCTTTTGAATGATTTCTTGGAGTCTTGAGGGCTCTCTCTCTCTCTCTCTCTCTCTCTCTCTCTCTCTCTTATGGAAGGCTCTTCAATTCCACAGTCCTTAGGTTCTTGTCCTACTTGATTTCATTAGTCCACTTTGAAATTTGTACTTTTGACCATTCTTCTGAGTCTCTTGTAGCATTTGTAAGTCATTTTTTGGTTGAGTAGCCAAGAAGGATCCCTTCATCACATCTTGATTCAAACTTTCTCAAGTCTTCTTCATCTCTTTTGATATAAACTGAACTATGAACTACTGCATTACAATATACATAGAAGGATTTTCATCTTTCATCATTATTCTTTCCCTCTCTTAAAATGTTTTATTCTTTCTTTCTACTACCTCCTTTTGTTGCGGGGTTTTATGAGCAGACAATTTTCTCTTAATATCACGATCTTCACAATAGTTCTCAATCTCATTTGAAGTAAATTCACCCCCTCTATAAGATCTTAAGAATTTAATTTTATCATGTACTTCATTCTCAACCAAGGAATCTAAAAGCTTTAAATTTTTCTAAATCTTCTAATTTTTTCTCTTTAGAATGTAATCCAAGTCATCTTAGAATAATCATCAATAAGAAACATAAAGTACCTCTCTCCATTGAATCTTTTTTTTCTTGTAGGTCCAGCGAGAGTATTTTGCACCAACTCCAAAGGATTTATAGGGGAGCACTCCTTGTTCTTGATTTTTTCCTGTATGCTTTCCCATTTGACATTCATTGCATAACATTTTTGTAGGCTTGATGATCTTTGACATGTGTCTTACCGTATGTGTAGATATGATCTTCACCATATTTCCAAAGTTAATGTGATCCATCCTTTTGTTCCATAGTCAATATTCATTAGTTTGTGCCATCACACAACTACTTCCTTTACCCTCTTTAAGGTGACAAACATTACCACCAGTCTTGGTTTCTTCTTCTATAAGTTTTCTGGAGCTTACTTTTATGATTTCACAACCTCTCTCATGAAATGTGAGATTATATCTCTTGCTACACATCTGATTGACATTGAGAAGATTATGTTCTAAACCCTTGACATAAAGAACATAATATGTTTTGTTCTTCCTATTAATTGTTGTTGTGCCTTTTCCATAGATATGGGTGGATCCTTCATCACCAAACTTAACTGATCCTCCATTCCATTTCTTGAGGTTGATGAACTTTCCTTTATCACCAATCACTTGACGAGAACATCCAATGTCAATCACCCACAAATTTTCTTCTTCTTTTGCATTAAAAAAAATTCCACATAATCATTGATTGTTCATTAACCTTATCAACTTCCTTAACATCATATTTTTTATTATCAAATTTTAATGCCATAAAAAGTGTTTCATCATTTAAATCATTTTGATCTTCATCTTTTGAGGAACAACTACTATCCTTGGAATAAAGACCCTTTTTGAACCTCTCTTTCACTACTATCTTCTGACTCTCTAAAAGGACATTTATAAGAAAAATGACCAATTATACCACAATCAGAATATTTGAAAGATAACTTACCTTTGTTTTTGCCAAAGCCTTTCTTTATCTTTCTTACAATGTTTGCTTCAACTTCATCAAAGTCATCAAGCTGATCAACATCATCCCCTTCCCTCTTAGCAAAATTAAATGTTGTAACCATTTTAAGAGAATCCTTGTCAAATTCTCCCATTTCAAATGCAGTTAGATTGCCGTATAATTGCTACACTGACTGATTATCCAAGTCCTTACTTTCTTCAATAGAACAAACCTTATGATTATAGCTTTTAAGAAGATATGTGAGTATTATTTTCACCATGTCATTATTTTTAGTTCTCTTCCAATACCTCTAATGCCATTTATTACTTTATCTACCTGGGGCATATAACTAGTGAAGTCTTCATATTCTTCCATTTTTAGAGTTACAAATTTGGTTTTGAAATTTTGTGTCTTCATTTACTTTATTTTACCAGATCTCCTTCATATATTTGATTGAGCTTATCCCAAATTTATTTAGCAATACTACAATGAATCACCATCACCGGTTTCAAATCTGAAAATCCAATCAAAATTGCATTCCTTGCTTTGAGATTGTATTCATATACCCTGATCTCAACTATATCTATACAAGGACCAATCAGAGAAAAATAACCATGAATGACAGAGTTCCAGACACTGAACTCTAATGATGTTAATTGTGCACCCATTATTACTTTCTGGAGAGAAAATGATGAAGGGTCAATCCACCCTTACCAACTCATAACTAAAGACAACACAACATAGAGCCAAAAATAGAATGAAAATGCTTCACAAAACATAGATTGATAATATCCAAAAATACTTTCTTCAAAAGAGAGAACTTCAACTTCTTACAATATGAGAGAACTTCAACTTCTTACAATATGAGAGAACTTTAACTTCTATTAGAGAGCTTCCTTCTATGAGAAAGATTTTCCTCCAAGAGCTTGCTCACAAATGCTCATATGCCTTACTTATTTAGGCACTTAACATCCAAGATATTACAAACACAACCAATGTGGGATAAAGGTAGATGCAATACCTTGATAAAAATATTAAATGCCCACCAAATTAATATTAAGCACCACCATGTGGGAAAATTAGAAAATTACATTGCCTTTGTGGGCCAATAAGAAATTAGAAAGGTACAACTACCTAGGAAACTTCCACAAACTTCTAAAATGCCACCTATGCATCTTGGTAAATGAAATGACTTCATTTTTTTCTCTATTTATTTATTTTTTTCCTTTTATCCTTGCATTTTGGTCACTTTCTCTCTCCTCAAATTTTTTTTCTTCATAACAATGCAAGATAGATCTTACCCCTTAGATGCTCCTGCATTAGAAAATATCAAGCCATGAAACTTAAGAGCCTTGTGAGCTTCATCTTGTGCGATCTTAGACCTTCCTCAAGTGGTTAAGATTACTCTAGAGAAACCTTTCTCTGATAACAATTGATGAATACACCCAAAGACTAAGAGAAATGAAAGGGTTAATCAGTCTTTCACAATCTTAATGTATTTACTTTAATTCTAATATATATAACTTTAATTTGTATTGAAACATAAATCAATCAACACCAATGCACAAGAAAATACCAGATTTACATGGAAAAGTCAATGAGGGAAAGACAATGGTGAGAATGTCTCACAATATATGAAAATTATTACAATGAGGCTCATTGCCAGACTTGCAGCCAAGATTCACTATCTCATGGCAAGATACAAATGGATTGCTACAAAGACTCAATATCTCTAAGCAATATACAAAAAAGGAATTGTTGGCGATTTTGGGTACCAAGCTCAATCAAGCGAAGCTGTTATGTTTTAAAATGTTATTAAGGTATATTTTAGTTTTTCTAGGTCACATTCATATGCATAAAGAAAAAAAAGAGAGCATAAGATTACACTATTACATTGCAACGTGTTGATTGCTATCGTAAAGAGAGAGAGAGAGAGATTTGGAGAATAAAGTAATCTTATTGACAATGAATAATGTCTCACACAAGCCATGAGACTAAACATTAACATGTAGATAGAGATCATATTATAAATTCAAAGATGCTATGAAATAAAAGGCATAGGTAGTAAAGGGTGACTCTGTTATCTCTATATAAATATTTTATTGTCATTAGTTTAGACAAATTCATATGAGTCAGAAGATTCAATCGGTGAAAAAGAGAAGAAAATATATGAGCAGTTGGTAATGTACATCGAGCAAGGCAGTGAAGTTGGTAAAGCACAGACACTACACCGAGAGCACATAGTGTACCGAACATCGATTACACCGAGTTGACAGTTACTGAGTACTATAAGAACAAGTTAACTGAGTGAAGATAAGTTACTCTACTAAGTTACTTAAGTGATTGTAAAGCGATAAGGATACATTTAATGAATTGATACACTATTAATTGTGATTCTACAATGCACGAAGATCAATTTGTTACATGATCAACGATTGAGATAATTCAAAGAGAAGATTTGAGAAGAAGAGTAAGCGGTTAATCAAAGATTGTTATTTCCAATAAAAACACCAAGTATTGAGGTAAAAGTGACATAGTCACCGAGCAGAAAAGTAGATCTAACGGTTGAAATAAATTATGAGTGACCTAACTCATAAGATTAAGAGGCAATAAATCTTATACTTAAAGGATGGTTTACAGATCAGAACAAAGATGATAGAGGAGAAAAAAGAGACAGAGTGATTATACAAAGAAGGCTGATATTGTTATTAGAGTAGAGCGCACCGAGATGATATCTTGCAGTGTTATAGATCGTAATTGAGGTAACACAATATTTCAGAGCACATAGAGTTTGATCAACATTTGTTATTGATGCAATATAGCAGACATTGATAAGTTGTTAATACTATTGTATTGAGAGCTAGAAATCCCAATACTGGGTAGATCTTAACCGATCTGATATTTGTAAAATCTTTAACAGGGTACATATCTAAGTGTAGAGATTGTAAAATCCTCTAACCAGGTAGACCTAACAAGTCTTTGTATACTCTTAATTGGGTAAGCTATCAAAATGGATGAACTTTGTAAGCTCTAACCGAGCACCCTTTATACTGCAGTTAGTGAAGGTTGTGGGTGTCATCCCCACCGCGGTTTTGTCCTCTAACCAAGGATTTTTGCGTAAACAAAATCATGGATTTATGAGTTCATTTACTTGAATGTTTTCATGTTATGTTTTATAAGCATTATATTAGTTTCATTTCAAGTTATTGAATTCGGTAAACAACAACAACAATATATGGTTATTGACAATTTAAGTTATAAATTTTTTTGTGGTATTGATTCACCCCTCCCTTCTCAGTCCCAATTTTCCATAGTCATTCCAACAATTGGTATCAAAGCTACTACTCTTGAGTTATAGGGTTTCACCACTTGAGAGTTAAATATCCTAGTCATGGAAATTTTTACGCAATTCAAAAGAATTGATGGTCTTGAATCTGAGTTGGAAAGTGCAAGAGTTAATCATTGATCTGAAGAAGAAACTTGAGAAGTCTCTAAGGCTTAGACTGAAAATTTATGATGAAGTAAAGGTTACACAAGAACAATTTGATACACTTGAAACAACATCTGAAGATAATGTTACTGTTAAATCTGAGACAACTATAAAGAACTACTGGAAAAGAATGATACACTTACCGAGCAGTTGGACCTAACGAAGATAGATCTTGAAACCAACATGATAAGAATGAATGAATTGATTGAAGGAAAAAGGATTGCTAAGATGAAAAGACAATGGCAGAAGATGATAAAAGATAAGTTGAAATGAAGCTATTGGAAAAAGATAATGAGATCATGAGGATGGCACAAGTTCACTATGACATGACTGATCAACTTCTGAGTGCAAATCAAGATAACACAAGAAAATAATTTGAGAATCAAGCACAAAAATCTGAAATTGAAAGAATGGATCAAAGACTGAAAGCTGAGAAAGATGCAAATGCAATACTGAAAAGAAACGAAGAAGCATTGAAATCTCTGGATCAACAATTCAAGAATCAGAAGCAAAGGACTAAACAAACAGGTATTGGATTCAAAGAGGACATCACCACAGAGAAAGGAGAATCATCAAAAGCACACAGAGATGAAGGTACTACACCCCCACCGAAACAAAAGAAGCCAAGTTGGAATTATTGTGGGAAGCCTGAATATACTGCTAATGTTTGCAGGAGCAGGAAATGTAAATCACCGAGTACACCTAAGTTTGATGGTTATTGTTTTAGATGCAATAGGTATGGACATCAAGCATTTGAATGCATAACTAATCTTGCTAACAACACAAGAAAACCTAAGTTTGATGGTTACTGCAAGAATTGTAATAATTTTGGACAAAAAGATGAAGAGTGCAGAATAAAGAAAAGAAATGACAATTGGAAGCCTAACCGAGATAATGCTAAAATGAACCGAGTAGTCATTTCTATACCATGGGACTATAATATAATAATTTCATGTTTATCCCGTGGAAGGTATGGACACATTGCTACAAACTACATGTTGATGCATGGAAGGAATAACAAAAGAGCATGAAGAAAACCTGACATGACATGTTTCATTGTCATAAGGTAGGACACCTTGTGAGGAATTGTAGATACCGAGGTGATGCACCTACCAAAGATGAACCTAAAGTAAAAACCCCTACTAATGTTGAGAAGATCTGAGAAAAAATAAACAGAATATGGAGGAGTAAGACTCAGGATGAAGGGACATCATCCGGAAGCACAGACTGCACCATCTCTATCGAGTTGGTTGCACTGAGCTCCACCTAGTTAGTGAGAGGTATGTAGGAACTGCATGCTTATAATAAATCCTACTTCAGTCCCTAGAAATAGAATTGAGATCCATATCATCACATTGAGATGCAATTGGATAAGTTGTATAAGTTTTGGATGAATATATTTATATATAGTTATTTTGTTTAACTCGGTCGAGCAAAGTAACTATGCAGTCGGTATATAAAGTTAAAAAGGGACTCGACAAGTGCATTTAATGCACATTAATAACACTGTTGGAAACCCAAATCATGGAAAAAGTATAAATATGTCATTCTGCAAATCATTCGAACCTAACATTTTTAGAAGAACATCGAGTACGTTTGCAGAGCGACTATCCCAAGCAAATTCAAAGCGATTAGGAGGTATTTGTGAATCTTTTGAAGAGTTTTAAGAAACATTTGAGATATTTTAAAAGTTGAGTTTGTAAAGTCATGGTTTTTTGAAGCGTGCCCTAGTTTGTTTAGTCAAAGCATTTGAAGTTATACATGACACCAAAGTTACAAATCCCTAGAGTTGTGAAGGAAGTAGAACCATTGAATCTAAAATATAAATAACCCCCAACTATAGCCGCTGAAATAGATATGATAGGAGCCAATCTTTGATACTACCAAGATTTATATTAATTGAAGATGTACGCATGTTATACATTGTAATATTGATAATTTTTGTGAAGTGGAGATAGATACATCATTTAACAAGTTGTACGAGAATGGGAAAGTGAAGGATGAACATATTCACCTGGAAACAAAAGGTTTGATGCACGTTGTTCACTTACTGAGGGTTTTTAATATATAATAGATAAGAATGGTAATCAACCATGACCAATTCATGTGGTTGGATGAAACTGTCAAGATCACTAAGGACATATTGCATATCATTACTGGATTCCCCATCGGAGACAAGCCCAATTTCACTAAGAAAATTGACAGGGGTAAGCTCACCAAGCTCACTAAAGCACAATGGGATGGCAGAGGGATGAGGATATCCACAGTGACAGACCCTGAGTTACGGTATGCTTGTAATATCTTATCATACCAAGTATTCCAATTGTCCCGAGTGGATAGTGTACCATGTGGATCAATGGATTTGGCATACAAGCTAGTAAATAAAGGACTTAAATTGGATGTATGGGAAAACTTGCTGAAGCAATTAGAAGATAATATGAACACAATCAAGAAAGCAAAGACTAACACACTGAAGTTTGGTTCATTATTGGTATGTATTTTCTTCTATTGTCAGAATTCATTTCCCTCCATTGGAGATGTAGTTTGGATCCCCAAAAGACCTATTCTTTATCAGATAAATGAGTATATACAAAGTTTAGGAAATAATTTTGATGCTATCATGTCTGAATACTTTCTGAATTTCCAAGAAAGAATGCACAAGAGGTATAGGATACCACCTCAACTGGTTGCAAAGTATCAAGATAATATATGCTTTGAGGTTGACACTGAAACTTGTATCATCAATGTTGTTGAGCCTAGAATCGAATGGATACAACCGACATTATATGAACAAGATATTGATATTGGATCACAACAGATTGAAACACTAATTGCTAAACTTGCTTGTCCCAAAACTAAGAGGTATGGAACTTATGAAGAAGTGAAAGTAAGGAATAAGTAGAACATTATGATACCTAAAGCAGTCAAGAAGAGAGTAAAAATGATTGATAATTTGTCCAAGAAATTAAGAGTGGATGAGACAAGTGCTAAAGACACAAATGATGAAAAATATATTATTGTTGCTGACAAACAACTGGCACTTGTAACTTCATCGAGCATGAGAGGCACTGGAAGAAACACCAGATCTTCAGTAAAACCAAAGGAAAAGGAAGTTTCTGTAATAGCTCAACCAAAAGGTAAAATATACAGGAGAACCCGAGGAGGAAAACCAACTATAAGCTCACGGAGAAAGTTAATACTTGAGGATGAGAGTGAAACTGAAACTGAATCAGANTGTAACTTCATCGAGCATGAGAGGCACTGGAAGAAACACCAGATCTTCAGTAAAACCAAAGGAAAAGGAAGTTGCTGTAATAGCTCAACCAAAAGGTAAAATATACAGGAGAACCCGAGGAGGAAAACCAACTATAAGCTCACGGAGAAAGTTAATACTTGAGGATGAGAGTGAAACTGAAACTGAATCAGATAAGGAAGCTAAGTCAACACCTGTAGCATATTTTTCAAGAGTTCCACGAAGTCTAGATGATTTTCTGGAAGAGCTAAAGAATACAGGAAGACTTGGAGCTTTTAGGCAAGAAAAGTATGAGAAAAGGAATGATGAAGACAAGAAAAAGATTGAAGACTCTATAATGATTATAATAATGAGATACATACTGACCCCAATAGAGCTGACAAGTAAGATACCAGATGATTTGTATATCAAGATTGATTCTAGATGGAAGTATGCACTTAATGTTGAAAGAGAAATGAGAGAGAGGTCACTTGTACATACTGTTCCTAACCTAGCACCATCAGAGATTAGTGAAGCACTATAGAAATATGCCAGGAGATTTATAGTAAAGGGAAGAGCCCTAAGAATCATGAATGTAGATATACTATCTGTAGACAGGGAAATTGATGCAAATGGAGAGATGTATTTGACATATATACTATCGAGCAACTTGATGCTACAAATAATCAAAGTGAAACCATCACTAATAAAATGAAGGAAAGAACATGCCAAATAGATCCAATTGATCTTACCATTTATAATGCAAAAGTAGTCATTGAAGATGCATAAGAGGATATTGATCCCGCAAAGGAGTTGTCAAAGGATAAAGATGTAATGGAATATCAAGTACCAGAAATCGAGTACATGGATGTAGATGTTGCACCATTGTAGAGTACTGATCCCATAATGGTACAAGTAAAAAGCTATTCTACTATGCAGATTGGTACCACTGAAGTTAACAAGTTATGGAAACCGAGCCACGAGTTAACACTAAAAATGTAAATGTTGAGAAGCCAGAGGCTACCGAGACTGAACATAAGTAAGATACCGATTTGGAAGCTCCAACCGATATTGAAGGACATATGTTGAACACACCAATGACTGACACATCCAATGTTCAGAATGATCCAAAGCCGCAAGATACAAAAAAGAAATGTTGCATAAATCAAATAAAAAAGGTAAGTATGCAGAGAAAGAAGAAACAAAACAACAAGAGGAAGTGAAAGTAGAGGAAAGCATAGTCGGTCACCATACCGGGTCACTATATGGAACGATGGCATCACGTTCTAAATTATCTACTGGAAAGAGCAAATTGAGTGAGAAGAAGAAGAGTAAGAAAATGAAGAAAATCATTGATTTGAGTGATCCTATCATAATACTAGCAAGAGACCCCAATAAAAGAAAGCCTAAGGAATTGGATATCTATGCCAAGTTAGTTAGAACAAAAGCTGAACAAGAAAAGCTATTGCAGAAGAAGAAAAATGTAGATATTCTAGAAGATGTCAAAGAAGTATTCCAAGAGATTGTTCTTAAAGTTACCATTGATGAGTCTGAGCCACTAGTAGACCAATTTGGAACTCTAGTCCAACAAATAAAAGGACCAAACAAAGACATGTTAGATTATATGTTGAAGATTCACAAGACATCAATGGTGAAGAAATTGATGGAGGACCTACTAAAGAACATTTCTATAGAAAAGGTAACTCTTTCTGAGTTATGTTCCAAAGTTGAAGAACAATTGTAGTCCATAATTTCATTATTCATAAATTTTGTATTCTTTCTAACTATACCAAGGACATTAATAAGGAGGCAGATACCGAGAAAGAGCTAACTGAGCAGCTTGCAAAGCTAACTACCGAGCCTGGAGAATTCCATACACATTACTCAAAGACACAAGAACTCATGGGAGTTCAGCTCTCATTGAGATAGGAGGAAGCTAAGCTGAGATTAGAGTTGCTTGAGTTGCAAGCACTGGTTATTCCCCATATGCAATCAATGCAAATACATCTGAAGAAAGGACAAGAACTAGAAAGTTTTCCAGAGGTTATCACCCTGGCTACTATTGTTGATCTATCGACATATATCAATGAACATATTGTGATATTACAGAATCTTTGAGATACTTGGGAGACTGTACTAGCCAGATTACTAAAGAGGTATAAACACATTTTTGATATTTAAGTTTTATTGTTGAGACTTTTTGTCATAAAAGGGGGAAATATAGATAGTTCTGAAAATAAATAAAAACGCAAATAGAGTCAATACAAAATTAAAAAAAGTATATATAAGAAACAAAAGAAGAGAAGAGATGTACATATTTTGTATAGAGAGTAAAATCCAAGGGGGAGTTACTAAGTTATGATGACTTTGAGGTTTTTGTCAAAATGCTCAACTAATGTCAAAGAGGGAGATTGTTATCTCTATATGAATATTTTGTTGTCATTAGTTTAGACAAAGTCATATGAGTCAGAAGATTCAATCGGTGAAAAAAAGAAAAGAAAATATACGAGCAGTCGGTAATGTACACTAGGCAAGGCAGTGAAGTCGGTAAAGCACATACACTACACTGAGAGCACACAGTTTACCGAACACCGAGCATATAGACAATACACTGAGTTGACAGTTACCGAGTACTATAAGAGCAAGTTAACCAAGTGAAGAGAAGTTACTCTACCGAGTTACTTAAGTGATTGTAAAGCGATAAGGACACATTTAATGAATTGATATAGTATTAATTGTGATTCTACAATGCACGAAGATCAATTTTTTATACAATCAATGATTGAGATAATTCAAAGAGAAGATCTGAGAAGCAGATTAAGCGGTTAATGAAAGATTGTTATTTCCAAGAAAAACACGAAGTAACAAGAGAAAGGTGACATAGTCACTGTGCGGAAAAGAAGATCTAACGATTGAAATAAATTATCAGCGACCTAACACATAAGATTAAGAGGAAATAAATATTACACTTAAAGGATGATTTACAGATCAGAACAGAGATGATAGAGAAGAAAAAAGAGACAGAGTGATTATATAGAGAAGGCTGATATTGTTATCAGAGCAGAGCGCACCTAGATGATATCTTTCTACAGGAGAGATAATCCGAGCAGTGTTACAGATTGTAATTGAGGTACCACAATATTTCAGAGCACATAGAGTCTGATAAAAAATTGTTATTGATGCAATATAACATAAATTGATAAGTTGTTAATACTATTGTATTGAGATCTAGAAATCCCAATACTAGGTAGATCTTAACCGATCTGATCTTTGTAAAACCTTTAATAGGGTACATCTTTAAGTGTAGAGATTGTAAAATCCTCTAACCAAGTAGACCTAACAAGCCTTTGTATACTCTTAACCGGGTAAGCTATCAAAATGACTGAACTTTGTAAGCTCTAACCGAACACCCTTTATACTGCAGTTAGTGAAGGTTGTGGGTGTCATCCCCACCACAGTTTTGTCCTCTAACCAAGGATTTCTGCGTAAAAAAAATCATGGAGTTATGAGTTCATTTACTTGAATGTTTTCATGTTATGTTTTATAAGCATTATATTAGTTTCATTTCAAGTTATTGAATTCGGTAAACAACAACAACAATATATGATTAAATTTAAGATATAAAAGTTTTTGTGGTACTGATTCAGCCCTTCCCTCTCAGTCCCAACTTTCCATAGTCATTCCAATAGACTCGTCATTTCCTAGATGATGAGCACAGTTGGTGTTGCTTTTCCTTGTCTCCATTCCTCCCGCTTGCCTCACATTGAACCGTTACTTCCTTGCTGCTCCATTCCTGCATATGAGGAATAAGAATGACGTTAGATCATAAATATATGAAATGGCAGGTCATCATATACTACATGTACTTGTATCTACAAACATGCAACATTTTCTACACATGCATGATAACAGCTAGCTAATCACGAGTGTATGAGAAAACAAGGAGTATCAAAGAAAGATTCATGTATATTTGTTTTCTTACTTGTTTGCTTCATGCGTAGTTATAGGTGTTTATCCTATAGCACATAGTGTAAAATACGGCTCCCACAAGGGTTGAGCCCAGAGTGATAGAGGATGACATATATGATAGTATCAACATGAAATGACATTTCTACTGGAATTAGACAAGCTAACATAAAGACCAATAAAAGGCATATACACTTGATGACACAAAACAATGAAGAAAAAAAAATATTATGCATTCATACAGTAATAGAAACAGTAAAATGAAAGTTAAAGGAGACTATAAACATAGCAAAGATTTAATGCAACAATGCAGTGATGAGTACTGTCCAAACAACAAGGTATGCATCAAACATACATATTTTAATACAAGAAAGCATCCAATAATTTTCATTTTCAAGGGATATAGCTGCTACAAAAGGACATAGTAGAGCCAATAAAGATCATTAATGAAAACCGTGGCTGTGAGAGAAACAATAATGTTTCAAATATAAAATGTACACAGATCAAATAATGGAAAAAAGGAGAAATCAATAATCTAATCATAGAAAAGAAGCAACATATATCAGGAGAAATGAAAACTACAACATATCCAGAGTGGTCCTCTGGACAGTAATTATTTTAAGTTAGAGTAGTTCTTTTTGATAAAGGATGCAATCATAGTGAAAAAATACTTAAGAAACAATGCTCATGATAAAGACTAATAGTTGTGACTAAAGCCATAGAATGCAGTCCAGATTTCAAGTTAAAAATGATACAGTTGTATGTATAAATCCTTACCAGAGCAATGCTTGTACAAAAAAATGATGGCCAAGAGATGAGACAAAAATCAACTAACAGGGGTCTACTACACAATAATGAAAGCAAGCACGTAAGTATGACAGTCAAGAAAAGATCTTAGACAGTCTTGAAAAGGGTAATCTTAAATGCAAACTGTTGTGCACAAACGGATGAGTAGAGCATCATGATGCAACTGTAGAGTTTTGGGACAACAGTATAGGACTGATGACAATTATATTATATGAAAGAATAATGTATTAATAGTCATGGAGTTTCAATAAATGCAAGAAAGCATGATGAAGGATCATATTGGTTGTTCTTAAATAGAACAAAGTATTCATTAAAGTCAGAACAATAATATCCAGTGACATTTCAAATTAAGTGTGCAATCCTTAAATGCCTTAACGGTAGTATAGAGAGCTATGCCGTTCAAGCATGAGTGCCTTGTCATCATATTAAATCCTTTCAAGGGTGCTGCTACACGCAGGTCTGTCATAATTAAGTAGTGGATATAGTTTTATATGCAAAAAAATCAATTATGGCAGTCCACTCACAAGATATATGACATCATTATGGTGATTTTGTGAGATCAATACCATGAGCGAAATCTATAGGTTGCACATTAGCAACAATTCTAATAATTATAAAATTGATTTCTCATGAAGACTCCAGATAGAGACCTTGTTGTTACAAAGAAAACCACATATCATATAAGAGCTCGAAACCCATCTCAGAGACAATAATGTAAGTTCAAATACCTAAAGATAGAAGCCCGATCTACATCAGGGAAAAATCCCCTCAAAGTATAAAAGCTATGGGTAGTGTGTAAATGGTATTGAAGCTCTCTTTAAGGTTATTTGTCTCAGCAATGAATGAAAATATGGCCAAAGGTGTTGAACAAACGTCTTAAGAGGCATAGTTACAGTGCAATATATATGATAAATCCATTTTCAATGTGTCAGTCACAACATATACAAACCCTTTGTATTTTCTATTCAAATATGAAGATAAAGTAGATGAAACAGGGCGTATGTAGAGAAAAATGAAAGTCACTTTCATTGTTGACAGAAGTGGAGCTCAAAGTATATATATTTTTTACAAGAGATCCTAGTCTTCATTGGCATGTAGAAAAGATTCAAGAATACCAAGAACCGCAGCCATAAATTAAACAAAAATAGAAGAAAAGATTGCAAAGAAGCATGTAAAGCCGCAACCACTAATGGAGATGTGGAATCAAATAAGCAAGAAGAAGAAAGAAAATCCTATTTTATTTACATCAAAGTTTGCAAATACAACGTGAAGCTTCAAAACCATTATGTTGTTAAAGTCTGCAGGAGTTTACAATCGAGCTTACCTGTAGATGTAAGAAATACTTAATGTATATAGCATGAAGCTTCTGAACGACAAAGCCTTGTCTTGTCTGCAAAGAAAAAGGCAAATGTTTCTATATAAAGAGTGCCTTCATATGATACAAAGATGCTAAATGGAGTTTGGAAGCTAATAAAATTAGAATGCTCACCTGTAGGGTCTGCAGATCTGCAAAGGAGAGCCCCCAAAAATATCTCAGCGCCTCCCTAGAGTCACATCTTTGTCAAAAATTTCAACCATGGCGACACTCGGGTAGAGAGGATGAGTTACCCTATGTCTTCATCGCTAGAAATAAAAGGCTTTTTTGCCTTTTTTTTTTATATCAAATTCATGACCATATACCACCACCCGTGCTTATTATTAATGTGGAAGCTAGCTATGTTAATAAAATGATATTTTCTTTATATCATTTTACTAATATCGTTAGAAATTCAAAATGTATTTGGACCTTTTAAAGTAATAAATATTTTTAGTTTGTACAAATTAATAGTAATTATTATATAATAAAAATAGTCAATGGGCCCTTGGTCTATTGGTGAAGTTAAATGGTTCACAAAGAGCCCACCAGGGATCAAGTTTTGCCGAGTGCAAGACCTGACATCATAAGGGATGAGGCTGGGATCGTGCCCATAAAAAAAAATAAAAAAAATTATTAATACAACTAATATTTATTAAAATAATAAACTATAAATTATATATTATATATTATTAATTTAATAAAAGTATTAAATTTCTGATAATTTAGTAAATAAATGAATTGTAAATCATTTAATGTTATACTTGAGATCATATTACTGAGAGGGCGGGAGGGGCGGGGGTGAATCAGTAATCTACCAAATCACCAACTTTACAATCACTTAAACTTTAATCATCATTCACAAGATTAACCTTAATAGTAGTCAGCGAAAAATTACGCATCCAAGATCATCCACAAATTTGGCAAACAATTTTATCTCATGGAAACACAAATAGGAAAAAAAACCACGGTGGGGATTATTACCCACTTAAATAATGTACTTTTATGATGTACGCCCTATGAGGAGCTTAACCCTATTAGGAGTTTACAACAACACTGTTAGGTGCTACCCGGTTAAGGGATTTACCTTAGGCCTCTTAGAACCTTTACCTTGTTAAGAGTAGCCTTGTTAGAGGACTTAAAAACACAAGCTAATGTGTCACTTTGTTAGAGGATTTACAATAAAGATCTACCTTGTTAGGAGATTTCAACTGCTATAACTATTAGGGAACAATAGAAACAATGATTTGCAAACTAACACTACCTCTGCTTGATCAGATCTACTAAAGCACACAAATTCTTTTGAGCATACTTAACTCTTCCCTGGCTTGATCGCAACATCCACCTTACACCACACTTGTACAATACACACGACCAACACACTTTGCATTGAACTTCAACCATTATATAATGAACTATTAAGTCCACTGCGTTGATGAAACCTTAAAATGATATTACAAAGCATCCCACTCAAATCCAACGAGCCAAACAACAAAATTAAATACACAAAACATATTTCCAAGACCATGTCGGCTTGTACAATGATTTACATATGAAATTGAGCCAAAGAGTCAAACACGTGTTGACTATAGTTAAACTTCCTCAAGAATCTTCTCCACATGATAACATCAATGAATGTGATGTTAGAACATCACCTCCAATCATGAATACATGCCATTAGATCATAATTCATTCATCGATAATCACCGCCGCATCAATACTGATCACCGATACAATATCTGTCATCAGTAGCTCAAGAACATAAACACTTAACCTATTGAATAACATTGTTTTTGTTCATCAATCACTTAATTTCTTACCGATCACTCAAAGTAGTTGTGATTGCAACTGTAGCATCTAAACAATGTTGATCACCATATCCTATGATCGTACCATAAGGTACATCATAGATTTGACAAGATGTTCAAATCATCTATGATCTGTCATCAATTGTTCTAGCAATTGTACCTGTTAAACTTTATTCTATCACAACTCTTACATAAAGTTACTTCAGCAACAACGGTCATGCATTTGACATCTAGAGACATACCTAGATCTCCCCTAAAGATAGCAACCACGGAAACACATAATTCATCACAAATATACTTGACAACAAACTAAGAACACAAAGTCAATAATTGACATCAATGACAATATAATATATGATCATCCTGTAATCAAATCACTATGTCTTCATCAAAACACACTTACCATCATTGCATTAGATATGCCAACATTTAATAAAGGTATAAAATGAGATATTTATTCTTACCTTAAAGGTCAACCATATATTTCTACAGAGTTAAAGCAATCTTCAGAGGGTCATGAAGATAGACTTGTATTAATGAGGGAAGTTATTGCATTTCAAAGGCCTTTATGATATTTTTGAGGGGATCAGACAACATTTATGGAAGGTCTTTATGATTAAATTATTAAGGCTTGACTTTGTGATCACCTTTAGGCCTTTTTGGAGATGTTTGAGGGGCTAAAAAAGGGCCCTTTTCCCTGTATCTGACCCAAGATTGATTGCCCTCATTAATGATGCAGTTACTTGAAGAAAGTATAAATATGTGCTTAGGCTTCATTTTGAAGGAGATCTTACCATTCTTCCATGTGGTATTGTAACCTATTTAGGGGTTATTTTAGTGGGAGGGATGAGTTTTGTAACTCAATTTTAGAGTTGTAAATTGTTGTGAGCATCATTTATTCAATATATTTCAGTGATTTTACCTTCTCAAGGCCTGTTTTACTATGTGTAGAGCATATATGGTTAAGTATTTCTGTGAGGTTTTATGCATTTCCTTTAACATTTACCACTTTCAGTAGCTTTAGATAGGACATGTCATACTTTTGCAGGTCATATAGTTGTGTGAGTGATGCAAACAATACCCGGTTGTGAAACCCCTATTTTCATTCTTGGATTTGTGAGCATTTGCACCTTCTTTATGAAATTATTATGTAGAGGTATGCATAAATTTTGAGTTGTATTATTGTGTAGTTGGGTTTTTTGAGCACATGTATACTAGATATCGCAGTATCAGTCTGGAAGTATCATTTGGTGCATCACCTTAGGAATAGATTTTAGTTCCACGTTTCCTTCTAACCCTTTCCTCTACAAAAGTTTTAGTTTAGGTAATTTTAGGTTAGGTGCCAACAAGAACTATCTTACTGTGGAGGTTAGCTTCCACTATCTGAGCCCACAATCAGGGAATCTTTCTGATTTTTACCAATAGGTCAAGTTTACTCAGCAAGGGTGCTTTATTTAGGTGATAACTATTTTTGGTACGCCTGGTGGGACTGAGAGTTGATTCTCAGTTCTTTTCAGACTTTATGTTGTTGTTATTTGGTGTGGACAACAATAGTTTCTTCCTTTGGAGGCAAGAACGAAGCACAACTGGCGACTCTGGAGGAATATCTACTGGTGTAAGCAGATAAAGTGTTGGTATGTAGAAAAACAAGTTTGTTTATCTGGTTTTTAGTGATTTCAATGATTTTATGTCTTATATGAATGTTTCAACATATATTCATTTGATAGTAACATTATTTATCATGCCCCATTTTATGAAGACGTTGTCCACATGCCTTCTTACTCACCATACCAATTTCAACAAGTTGCTGCTCCAATTCAAAATAACCCTGTAGCAGCAGGTTACTAGCAAATTCCATATGCTTAGCACCCACCCACCACTGCTCAGCCCACTTGGCAGCATATTCAGACTTATAACCAGACTCAAGGAAGCTATTTCATACCAAGTCAGCATGAGGATATTTCTAATCATCTTCAGAACTTGGATAATATAGGAATAAATGAGATGAAAAGCATGTTTCTTGACTAGACTAGGCATTTGTCTGAGGTCAAGAATCAATAGGAGGTGGATCTACTACATGAGGAGTTGGAGTATTAGGCCCCTCTCTGTGACCAGGAGGTGAGCTCAAAAGAAAGAGACCCAATTGAGTTCCACTTTTCCAAACCTATTGTTTGCAGAAGGAGCTCTGAGCTACAATACACTTAGTTTCAAAAATGTTGATTCTTCTTTCGATGAGAAATCAGAAGTGCTGCAACAAGAGGAGATAACTTATCAAACATATCTTACAAGGGATTTATCTACAAAAGAGGAGCAGGTAAGGCTATTACTTGCTCGGGCTCAAGAGTTCGAAGCTCGATCAACTCCTCGTGTTCCTAGTCTTATACCAACCTCTCTTGAGTCAATGGAGATGACTGTGGAAAGCAAGGTCCTCAAATTTAGAATCACAATCTTTAAACAAGGTAGCCCTTCCAAGCCCTCTAAATTTAACATTCCAAATTTTAGGAGCAATCATTCTTTCTAGGAGCCTATACTTGAGAAAAATCAAACCGTCGTCCCTCAGGAGTAATCTTTTCAATTGCAAATTCATCCCAATAGGGACCCAAAAGAGGTTACTATTGAACACCTAGATTTGCACCCTTACCCAAGCTCTCGTAGTCTTGGTAATCTAGTGTAACATGGGAATTGTCTCAAGGTTGTGGGACCTTTTGCTAATCGAGACAAGACCTCCAGGTTCTAGGCTGGTTCCTCTTGGATAATCACCCAAATTTGCTTCTTAACATAAAAGTAAATTCTTGAGGGAAAAGGGATAGAAGGAATGCATGAAAGGGAAATAACTAAAAGCAAATTATCCTACTAGGTGATACACCGAAGGTAAATTGAATCATAACACATTAACTAATCTCAGCATAAAACCTTAAATCTTATAGAACACAACCTTCTAGATAGGCTTGCATAAGTTTTTCATAGAGAGGTCTGAGATAAACAGAGGCTATTCAGGGAAAGAAGTAATTTCACAAACAATAACATATTCACTGTAAGTAGACACAGACTATGACCTGCAAACAAACATCCACTTTTATAATTAGGCACATGAAGGAGACAAGATGATAGGGGACTAAAGAATATCCTCAAACTCATATAAATCATATCATCCACAATAGTACACACTATTGCAAAAAGAAAGAGGGCTCGAGAACTCCAATATTTCTCTGAAAAATCAAACAATATATTGTGATTTAGTAAGAGAAAATCAGACAAGAAAGCCTAGGGACAGAGAAAATGTCACAAAAAGCCTTTGCAATATCTGAATATCAATGAAAGATTATAGACTGTAAAAGTCAGAGGGAAGAAAAAATTCCATGGATAACTTCTAAGAAAGGAAAAGTCTTTTCTCTAAAATCTCTCAAAACTAATATATATAATCCCCAACACGCAGGCTTGGAGTCCATCTGATTATATTAGGGTTACAATTGATTGCAATAGAATAATTAGAAAACCCTAACACTGTCAATTTTGCTCATAAATGCATCATAAAAATATCTTTGATCAATTAGATGTATCTCTGAAATCATTCCTACCACCATAATTGTGCCTCTACAAAGTCGGCCGATCCATCTACTTCTCTGCAAGTCGTTTCTGTCATTACTGTTCAAATCTGATCTGCAAAGATATTTTGAATTTAAAATATAAAAATGGTCATTGTGGCGCCATCCTTTTCTTTTATCGGGCGGCCAAGGTTGAGACCTTGTTTCCTTTTAAATGAGAACCGTCAGATCATCTTTTATTTGTCTTTGACTTGCTTAGCCCGCATTGTGTCTCTACCCTTAACTACTAGTCGACAACAGTTATCTTTGCCTTTTAAGTCACCAGGTCTCTTGAGTTTTCATTAATCACAGCTTAAATCTAGTGACCCCGCGACTGTCGTAGATCTTGGATTTGATCGAACGACGGTCGCTAGATCTCCTAATCACTATGGAATATACCCTTTGTCTTCGAGACCGAGCGAGTAAGACAATCTCCTTATCACATGAACATTTGGCATATTCGCACTTGACTAGCGATCCCCCGACTGACCATGAAGGCTCGGGTCCATGCTGCCACTTGTCAAACTTGCACTGACTTCTGTTTGCTTGATCAGCTCTGACAATGCGCCAACTATATTGCCACATTAGACATCCTTTACTTTTTAACCAAGAGACTACGCGACTATCCCCTTTAACCATGAATCATTGAAACCCTTATGTCTCTGAGTCACTAAATCATTCTCCTAACTCTGGTTTTATAACAAGATCACACGGCTACCATAGGATCAAAATCAACATCGACGGCTATCGCTAAGTCTCTAGACGATATGAGAATATTCCTTTTCTTCACGAGACTTAGCGACTGAGCATATGAAAACTGGGCCCGCTTCTGCCATGTGTCACACTGTGATTTTCTGCACAATTAACTCTGAGATGACCCACTATTGACCATAGTTCATATCTGGCGATAACCCGACTGAGCAAATGTGAAGTCTCATGATTTTTTGTTAACCTTAGAGCCTATCACAAGATCATGAGACTAGAGGGAGTCTTCAGGTTGCCGGATGATTTGGAATATTTTGTTTTTATCGCGTGACTTAGAGACCTAATGCAAAGTGTAAATGCGCACATGGAAAATGAAGAACTTAAGTCCCCCAAAAAGGTAATGAGGAAATAGAACAAGTCTCGGGTAACTAGGCCTTATCAAATACATAGGTTCTTCAACACTTAGGTTATTTTTCATGGATAGGAGTAAAAAAGAGACTAAAGAGACTGCAGAGGACACAACCAAGACTAGAAAATTTAAGGTCTCTCTCACAGGATGGGCTCAACCCTCGTGGGAGCCTCATTTTACTCCACCTATAGCCAAAATTTTCATAATGGGGAAAATTTGGGTAACAATTCATTTATTTCTATTTTTCAAAAGGAGAAATTAGACCTACTAGACGTGATAGATAAGCTGAGCTAGTTGAGACAATGGGGTTGTAAACAAGAGGTGAGTGTTGAACATGAGTTTATNTTTTACTCCACCTATAGCCAAAATTTTCATAATGGGGAAAATTTGGGTAACAATTCATTTATTTCTATTTTTCAAAAGGAGAAATTAGACCTACTAGACATGATAGATAAGCTGAGCTAGTTGAGACAATGGGGTTGTAAACAAGAGGTGAGTGTTGAACATGAGTTTATACAAGGTTTGTTTTGTTGAGCTTCCTACTTTTGTGGAGCAGTTGAATGAAGATAAGCAAGAAAAGGGTGATAAAAATGATATTTCATTTGATTTTCTACATGAGCTCCTTGGTTTTTTTGAGCTAGATGAATATGATATGATTGTAACCATATCAAGTAGTTTGCCACAACTAGGGGTGTAAATCATCATGATGATTTTCTGGTTCATGAAGTTGCAGTTAAAGAGGGGGCTTTCCAAGATGAGAAAATAAATGAAAACCTTGAAGAAAATTATTTTTCCAACATCATAGAGGATTTTTGTGTGAATCTTGATGATGGAATACTCATTCCTAAGTAGGAGGCTTGTGAACTCCATAAGAAGGTGGAGGAGGAAGCCTCATTTTCATTAAAGTCACTTGAGCTAAATCAGTCATAGCAACGAGGTGGTGCTTATAATGCACTTAATAAGAAAGAAGAAAAATATGGTCTTGATGAGGACGAGTCATTTATATCAAGTCAGGTTTCTTCTTATGAAGTTAATTTGTAGGATCTCAAGTGGTTGGAGGAGCTTCCTTTCTTATATATAGAAGAGATTGATGCTGATGTGCCAATTACAGGTTTTTTGAATGATCTTATCTCAGTATTTGATTATTTTCCTACCTTCATTGAAGAGGAATATCATGTTTTGGTGTGTACCTCCTTGAGTGGTAATGAGGAATTCAGGCTTGGACCAATTGCTCCTAAGAGCCTTTTGCTAGCTGATAGCTTTGATGAGCTATTAGCTGTCCTAATGGAAGAAGAGGGTCCTTTGACCATGGAGGAGGAATCAATGTGGAAAGAAATAATGCAAGGTGGAGGTAATTCTATTTTTCTAAATCGTTCAAACTATTTTTACTCCTTTTCAAACTCTACCAGGAAGCAGGAAAACCATGATAGACAGAAAGGAAGATGATGCAGGTACATCTTGGGGTAGTTGGAAATCCTGTATAGCCAAAAAAATGTTTTGGTTTGATTTTGATTTGTTGCTTGGGAGCTTGGTAATCTGGTTGGTAACTGCCTTGGAGTTCCTTGTTAGAGTGCTCAGTTACCTATTGGCTCGGTTACTGGTTGCTCAATCTCAGTGACTTGTTGCTTAGTGGCGTCTGTTCGGTGGAGCTTGGCTCAGTTGTGTCTCTCACCGAGTGGTCTGTTCTCGATGTTCTTAATCACCGATGGGGTTTATGCTATCTGTTGGGCTGGCTGATTGGTGCATTTAATTTGTGGTTGCATGTGAGAGATGTGAGGACATATATCTTGTTTGGTTCACTCTCGTATGCAGATTTAAATGACCGTTGGAGGTCGACTGATGGATAACACATTGGTTGTGTGTTCTTGATGTCGACTTGTGGAAAGTATGTATAAAAGAGAGTCTAGGTTAATGTTTAGAGGGGAGATGAGATATAGAAAAGATCTTGAATAGTAAGCTATAAGCTGAAGAACTGAAATTTGATACAGATAGTTGTAAGTGAGTTGATAGAAATTATAGATTGTTTAGAGGCTTGTGAGCACAATTTTAGATCTAGTTTCTTCCACTTAACTATAGAGTAGACTGCAATGTTGGATCCCGCAAGATCTTGTTGATGCTATTGTTGTTTTGGCTTGGCTAACCGGGAAGGCCTTACAACCTCACATGTTGATTGTAATGTTCAGTTATTGATAACAATCTGGCTATTGTTTTTCACAATTGAATCTAAATCTGAGTATATGTGTATATAAATTGTTATATCTCTAGTGTTGTTATGTTTCCTCTATTGTCTTGTGGTTGACTGCAAGTTAGGACAGTCCTTTATTGGATCCTGCAAGCTTGACTGCATCAAGTGGTATCAGAGCTAGTTTGTTTCTTATGGAGCTTAGGGTTTTCAAAGATTTGGATAGATGGCTCTGAGAAGATTGGACCCTAGGACGATTGCAGATCTTTCTAAGGAGGTGGAAGAGAGGATAACAAAAAGATTTAGATCCGAGATGACAACAATGAACAATGAAATCATAGAAGGTATCAGAAATGTTGGATTACATAGAGGTCCTAAAAGAAATGATGGTTATGAAGAAGCTGTTGAAGACTTTGAAGCTGCTAGAACTAGTGGAGATGACATAGCAGATCAAATGGAGAGATCTGGAGGAGATAAATATGATTAGTTTCATAGATCTAGAGCTCAGTTGAGTATAAGTTACCGAATGGAGGTGTCCAATTTTTCAAGTACATTGAGACTCGAGGATCTGATTGATTGGATCGGTGAGTTAGAAGACTACTTTGAGTTGGAAGACATTGAAGATCCACTTAGAGTGAGATTGGCACAAACTAAGTTAAAAGGACATGCTTCTTTATGGTGGAAAGAGTTGCAGAGGGATATAGAAGAGGAAGGTGAGATGAAGATCAATCGGTGGAGGTTGATGGTGACAAAGCTAAAGGCTAAGTTCATTCCTGTCGACTATGAACTTAAGTTATTTAAGAATTTATAGAATCTGAAACAAAAGGAGATGATGGTGGAAGATTATACCGAGGAGTTCTACAAGTTGACTATTCGGTCTAGGCATAGAGAGATTTCTAAGGAAAAGGTGGCGAGGTATATCAATGGTTTGAGATTCAATATCTAGGATGATATTGGTATGTTGAAGATTGACTTGGTAGAAGATGCTTATCAATATGCATTAAAGACAAAAGATAGGTTGAGAAGAAGACATCATGGTAACTCCTGAGTGAAAGAAAAGCAAGAACTGTCAGTAAAAGATAAAATGAAATGTGAAGATGAACCGAAACCTGTTGAACTGAGGAGGACAGGTAGAGGCGTATTCAAAGGTACTATTTATAAATGTGGTAAAGAAGGACATCGGTCATTCGAACGTCCCCATGCAGATAAGAAGGTCAGTAGTCACCAGAATGATGTGGTGAATGAGGTTTCTTAAATGAACCTGACGTGGAGGGTGTGACTCTCTTGCTTAGGAGAATATTGCTTCCCTCAAAGCAAGCTCATTCTTGTCAGAGGAAGAATTTGTTCAGGACAGTGTGCAAGTTTGGTGGTAAATGTTGTAAAGTGATTGTTGATGGAGGAAGTACTGACAACCTAGTTGCTTAGGAGATGGTTCAGAAAATTGGTTTGAAAAGAATGAGACATCCTTGTCCTTATAGGATAAGTTGGTCGCAAGAATATCACACAGTAGAAGTGAAAGAGCAGTGCATGGCGAGTTTTCACATAGGGACTTATAGAGATGAAGTAGTATGTGACATTGTGGAGATGTGCTCTTGTCATGTTTTACTTGGGAGACCTTGATAGTATGATAGAGAGGCTATTCATGACTGTAAAGGAATTTATTTACTATCCTGAAAGATGGAAAGAAGTCTACTTTGATTCCTTTGAAGGTTGAAGACAAAGGAAGGAGGAACTTGAGCATTGGTAGTAGATCTGAGATGGTTGCAGGGGTGGTACAGACATTTGGATTAAAAAATATGAAGGTACATCAGAGAGTACTAGTGGAAGAAGGAAGCAGAAGAAGAACCAAGGGAAAATGTGTCGGTTGAGGACTTGGAGGACATGTATATCAAGAACTATTTTGGGATCTACCTGCTGAATCCCAATAGATGTTCATCCAGCTTATGAGAACATCTTTTCACACCTAGGGTGTCTGATGTAGGAGCATCCTAGGTAGTTGGAAATCCTGTATCACCAAAAACATGTTTTAGTTTGATTTTTATTTGTATCTTGGGAGCTTGGTAATCTGGTTGGTAACTTCCTTGGAGTTCCTTGTTGGAGTGCTCGGTTACCTGTTGGCTCAGTTACTCATTGCTCGGTCTCAGTGACTGGTTGCTCGGTCTCGATGACTTGATGTTCAGTGGAATTTATTTGGTGGAGCTCAGATCGGTTATGCCTCTCACCGAGTGCTCTTTTCTTGGTGTTCTTGATCACCGATGGGGTTTATGCTATCTATTTGGTTGGCTGATTGGTACATTTAATTTGTGGTTATGTGTGGGAGATGTGAGGACCTATATCTTGTTTGGTTCACTCTCCTATGCAGATTTAAATGACCATTAGAGGCTGACTAATGGATAACACGTTGGTTGTGTGTTCTTGATGCCGAATTGTGGCAAGTGTGTATAAAAGAGAGTCTAGGTTGATTTTTAGAGGGGAGATGAGACAAAGAAAAGATCATGAATAGTAAGCTATAAGTTGAAGAACTGAAAGTTGATGCAGATAGTTGTAAGTGGGTAGATAAAAATTACAGATTGCTTGGAGGCTTGCGAGCACAAGTTTAGATCTGGTTTCTTCCACTTAGCTATAGAGTAGAATGAAATGTTGGATCCTTAGAGATCTTGCTGATGCTATTTTTGTTTTGGCCCTAACTGAGAAGGCGTTACAACCCGACATGTTGATTGTAATGTTCGGTTATTGATAATAATGTGGCTATTATTTTGCATAATTGAATCTGAATATGAGTATATGTGGATATAAATTGTTATATCTTTGGTGTTGTTATGTTTCCTCTATAGTCTTGTTGTTGGCAAAAAGTTAGGATAGTCCTTTNCTGAGAAGGCGTTACAACCCGACATGTTGATTGTAATGTTCGGTTATTGATAATAATGTGGCTATTGTTTTGCATAATTGAATCTGAATATGAGTATATGTGGATATAAATTGTTATATCTTTGGTGTTGTTATGTTTCCTCTATAGTCTTGTTGTTGGCAAAAAGTTAGGATAGTCCTTTATTAGATCCTTTGAGCTTGACTACATTAGAAGATAATTAGCCAGCATTGGGAAACTGAGTTTCATTGATTCAAGGGGGTTTCCAATCAGATTTATAGCTAGCATGGAGGCCATTGAAGTACCAGAGTGCATGCTTGCATCTAATCATGAGGATACAATTAGAGAAGTAGTCAAGTTTGGAGATGTAGCTTAAAATTGTCACTTCCAGCTCACCTGTCTGGTCCAAGACAACAATAGGCATGACTAGAATTTGGGTATATAAGTGAGTTTATTTGCATCTTTTATGAAGCATTACAGTGGTTTACTAAATATTTTCATATTTTTTATATCCTTTTTACAATGAATAATCATGGAATGCATTGATTATTACTTAGAAGGGGGTGTTATTTTGACAAACTAGTCAATGGATTTGTTTGACCAATTTTTTGTGCTTATTAGAGTAGGTTAGTATAGGTTGATTCAGTTGTAGTTTTGATTTCCCTAAGTGTTGTCCAACACAGTTAGAGTAGTTCCACTGTAGGTTTCCCTTCTTTCAATAATTTTTTTTAGTTTGCTGATATGTTTAAATGGGTTACAACCATGAACAAAGATACTTTGAATCTAATTTTGAGTCTACCAAGTACTGCTAACCTTTTCTAACTGGTTAGATACACACATATAATTTATGATAATGAAGTTTGATACTTCATTATTACAAGCCATATACCTATATTCAATCAGTTAGAAAAGGTTATTACAGTTTCTACAAGTGAGTTTCAAGTTTCTGTCATATTTTCTAAGTGACGTTGTGCCCAAAGAATAGTTCAGGTAGCTGGTCTTGATGTCTAGCAGGCAGAAATTTAGCAGATGTCACAAAAATGTTACCAATTTTCAGTACCAATCTCAATCAAGAAGAGATGTTATGTTTTAAAGTGTTATTAAGTACATTTTAGTTATGCTAGGTCACATTCATATGCATAAAGAAAAAGGAGGGAGCAGAAGATTACACTATTACATTGCATCATGTTGATTGCTATCATAAAAGAGGGAGAGAAAGTTTGATAAAATGCTAATCTTATTGACAATGAATAATGTCTCACACAAGCCCATTAACATATAGATAGAGAGAATATTATACATTCAAAGATGCTATGAAATAAAAGGTATAGGTAGGAAAGGGTGACTTGTCATTGCGTGTATGATGAGCCTAGTTGGTGTTGCTTTGCCTTGTCTTTAGTCCTCCCGCTTGTCTTGCCTTAAGAAATTTATTCCTTGCTGCTCCATTCCTACATAAGAGAGATAATAATGATGTTAGATCATAAATCTAAGCAATGGTGGGTCATCATATAGTGCATGTACTTGCATCTACAAACATGAAACATGTTCTACATATGCATGATAACAGATACATAATCACGAGTATATGAGAAAACAATGAGTATCAAATCAAGATTCATGTACATTTATTTTCTAACTTGTTTTCTTCATGTGCAGATGCAAGTGTCTATCCTGTAGCACATGGTGTAAAATGCGGCTCCCACAAGGGTTGAGCCCAACATAATATAGGATGACAGATATGATAGTATCAAGAAGAAATGTCTGATACTAGAATTAGACAAGCTAACATAAATACTAATCAAAGGCATATACACTTGAGGACACAAAACAATGAAGAACAAAAAATAGTAAGAATTCATACAATAATAGAAGCAGAAAAATGATTGCTATAAGAGACTATAAACATAACATAGATTTAATGCAACAATGCAGCGATGAGTATTGTCCAAACAATAAGGTATGCCAATTCTTTGCTTCTGGATTTGATTGTGTACGTTTTTTTAGCATGATGTTAAAAAAACTTACACAATCAAATCCAGAAGCAAAGAATTGATTTAAATGGATTGTGGAAATCTGATAATGTTGAATAAGGTATGCATCAAACATACTGATTTTAGTACAAGAAAGCATCCAATACTTTTCAAGGGATATATCTGCTACAAAAGGAAAGAGTAGAACCAATAAAGATCATTAATGACAAATGTGGCTATGAGAGAAACAATATTGTTTCAAATAAAGCATGTGCATAGATCAAATAATGAACAAAAGAAAAATTGGTAATCTAATCATAGCAAAGAAGCAACATGTGTTAGGAGAAATGGAAAATATAGCATATCTATTGGTCCTCTAGATAGTAATTATTTTAAGTCAACATAGTGCTTTTTGATAAAGGATGCAATCTCAATGAAAAAATACTTAAGAAAAAATGCTCATGATAAAGAGTAATAGTTGTGACTAAATTCATAGAATGCAATCAAGAATTCAAGTTAAAAATGGTACATTTGTATGTGTAAATCATTACTAGAGCAATGTTGGTACAACAAAATGATGGCCAAGAGATCATATAACAATCAACTAGCAGGGGTCTACTACACAATAGGGAAAGCAAGCACATAAGTATGGTAGTCAAGAAAATATCTTAGACATTGTTGAAAAGAGTAATCTTAAATGCACATTGTTGTGCACAAACAGATGAGTAGAGCATCATGATGCAACTGTAGAGTTATGGGATAGCAGTATAGGACTGATGGAAGTCATATTATATGCAATAATAATTCTTTAATAGTCATGGAGTTTTAATAAATGCAAGAAAGAATGATGAAGGAACATATTGGTTGTTGTTAAAAAGAACAAAGTATTCATTAAAGTTAGAACAATAATATCCAATGACATTTCAAATTAAGTGTGCAATCCTTAAATGCCTTAATGGTAGCAGAGAGAGCTATGTCGTTCAAGTATGAGTGCCTTATCATTCATATTAAATCCTTTCAAGGGTGATACTATAGGGAGATCTGTCATAGTTAAGTAGTGGATATAGTTTTATACGCAAAAAATCAATTATGACACTCCACTTACAAGATATATGACATCATTATGGTGATTTTGTGAGATCAATACCATGAGCTAAAGCTATAGGTTGTACATTAGAAACAATTCTAATAATTATAAAATTGATTTCTCATGAAGACTGTAGATAGAGACCTTGTTGTTACAAAGGCAACCACATATCATATAAGAGCTCGAAACCCATCTCAGAGACAATAATGTAAGTTCAAGTACTTGAAGATAAAAGCCTGATCTACATCAAGGAAAAATCCCCTCAAAGTATACAATCTATAGGTAGTGTGTAAATGGTATTGAAGCCCTCTTTCAGGTTATTTGTCTCAGCCATGAATGACAATATGATCAAAGGTGTTGAACAAACGTCTTAAGAGGCATAGTTACAGTGCAGTATATATGATAAATCACAACATATAAAGACCCTTTGTATTTTCTATTCAAATATGTAGATCAAGAAGATGAAATAGGGATTATACAGAGAAAAAAGAAATTCATTTTCGTTGTTGATAGAAGTGGAGCTCAAAGTATATATATTTTTACAAGAGATCCCGGTCTTCATTGGCATGTAGCAAAGATTCAAGAATACCAAGAGCCACAACCATAAATTAAACATAAATAAAAGAGAAGATTGTAAAGAAGCATGTAAAGCCACGACCAACAATGAGGATGTGAAATCAAATAAGTAGAAAGAAGAAAGAAAATCCCATTTTCTTTGTATCAAAGTTTTCAAATACAACATGAAGCTTCTAACACTAGTACATTTGAGACCTCTTTTCGATGACCATGCTCGCTTTTTCGACACTGTCCCGTCGGCCTAGCGATAGAGACAAGTGTTGCAGTTTTGGTGTCAAAAAAACAACGGCTATATCGTCTATTGTTATTGCGATGGTACTAACCATCGCAATACAAGATGGCTATTATGGTCACCATGTTGTCGTTACATATTTTAGCTGTCGCTATTACGACACGTAGGCGTCGCATGTTATCTATCGCTATTACAACACGTAAGTGTCACATCTCATCTGTCATTATTACAACACGTAGGTGTCACATGTTATCTGTCACTTTTCAGATGTGCCACAAATTCTCTATACATGCGACATCAAGCTGTCAGTAATTTTATGATAGCCTGACGTCGCATGTATAGCAAATTTGTCACACGTCTGAAAAAAGTGACGTCTAGGTGTCACAATACAAGCTGGCTATAATGTTTATCATGCTATCATTACATTTTATCTATCGCGATTACGACAACCAGGCGTCGCAGAATGAGTGTCAAAAGTATGAAAGACGTGCGACGAATTTGCTATACATGCGACGTCAAGCCGTCGACAATTGCCGACAGCTCAACGTCGCATGCATTTTTTTAGTGTCGCTTTAGAGTTTTTAAGATTTTAGTGTCCTAGTGTTGCTATTTTTAGTAATTGTGGTTTTACTTATTTTGGAAGAACTCAAAAGTACAATACCTAAGGGCCAGACCTAATGCCTCGGGGGCTCATCATAGATGACCTTGCCTACGTAACTCAGAGAGACGTCATAGTTTAGGTTTAACTTTAAAACCAGTCTTTTAAAGGATGGTAGAAGTGGTATCAATCCTCTTTATCCAAAGGGTATCAATGGCATTTCTCTCTAAAGATTTACGTAAGTCACATGAGTCACCTGATACATATGCTAAAGATTGCATAGTAGACAATAAACAATTAGAGCTACATACAACTGAATACAACATGACATGGTAGTAATGAATAACCCACCCTTGAAGAGAGAGAGATATGGTACTTTTTCAATGTAGAAAGTGGAATTTGTTATCGATCAATCTAGATCAATTGGGTCCACTACAACCTCATGAGATTGAGATTGTGTTAAGGCTATGATAAGGAACGCTCATGTGTTTGTGGTAGGATAGAGCATCTATGATCCCTTGGAAATTCTTTTCTAGTAGTAATGGTAGGATGTCATATTTATGTTCTGAATCTTCTTTATCCAAAGGGTATCAATGGCATTTCTCTCTTCACTGAAATCAAGGGTGCAGAAGATGCTTTGCATCGTTTGGGTATACCACTCAATTTCTATACCCAATGGATGCAAAGCAACCTTCTGC
>MU225073.1:128732-171323 GCA_018584345.1 Thuja plicata
AAATTAATATTGTTGGCGAAAATTTTTAATTTGAAAGGAAAAAATATTAGTTATACTGGCAATTTTTTTTCAATTATATGAAAATTCTATAAAATCTTGGCGATTCTTTCATTATTGAAAAACATCACAAAGATTCCCCAAGGTTTAAACAGACACAAAGATTCCCCAAAAGTCTCTAGAATAAAGACACATGTCAAATCTATTTCGAGACAAAGTTTTAAAAGTCATAAAGTTTCACTGAAAGTCTCTAGAATAGAGACACATGTCACGTAACCTGTACTCTAACCTTAAATATCGACCACATATTGACGAATATGGTTTTCAATTACGACAAGCTTTGGAAATTGTAGGCGATTTTTTTAAATTTATAGTGTCCAACAATTAATTTGATTGGTGATATTGTGAAAGAAAAGGATAAAAATACATAAACCAATGGGCAATGGGCCTGGCATTCGACCCAATATTTAGAAAGTTTGGGCGACATGGACAACCAGATATACACATTATATTTGCCAAATCTCGAGTCGTGGACATGAGACATTTGCCAAATGGAGAATATTCACCACTAAAGTTTTCCCTAATGCAAAGATTGAAACAAGAAAGTTAATATCCATACCTACAACCAAAGATATCAAATCAAATATTTTTTCAAACCACAATATCATATCTTGCCATGTACATGCTATATATTGCACTAATTAAGCAAAATGTGTTAGCAAAGACAAGGTACATGGACTGTTTATTGAATGCCATGTGATGATTGAAACTGCACAAAATTCTTTTATTTTTTGAAAGAATTTTCCTCTCAATTTCAGTAATAAAAATTAAAAAATGTTATGAAAAATATAGTGCCCGAATAGTAAATATTGGTCATTTTTAAATTTATTATATAAAAAATTAGGGAATAAATCTTATGGAATTCATCAAATACTTCATGTGCCTTATCTCTACTAACACATCTTGTGTAACATTTACATGTATGGTAACTTATTTCCTTGTCTTTTATTCCTTGGTTTATCTCTAGTGCAACACATAAGACAATTTGGTTAGTGTTATTTGTAGGCAATTGGAGGAAGATAAGTAGTTGTGCCTTGTATCGAGAGATTTGTCAAGAAAACTCTGTTAAAATGGCTTACATTTTTTTCTTGGTTTATCTATGAGCATGTCAATATGTGTTAATACATGTCTGATTACTGAGAGGGGAGGGGTGAATCAATAATCCACACAAAATTCACCAATTCAACTTATTTAAACTTCATTCACCACAACATAAGTAAAATTCATTGCGTACATCCGTAAGTAATGAATCACACAATGCAAACACCATATTTATCTCTGAAAACCTAACTAGGAAAAAACCACAATGTGAAATGATAACCACAAAATTTGTACTCTTCTAGAATATGCTTGGTGAGGAGCTTAGCCTGTTAAAGGTTTACAAAACACTGTTAGGTGTTACCCAGTTAAGGAAATTGCCTAAGACTTGTTAATATCTTTACCCTATTAGGAGTAGCCTTGTTAGAGGAATTTAAACTCAAGCTAATGTGTCACCTTGTTAGAAGGATTTACAATAAAAGATCTATTGGGATCCACCCTATTAGGGGATTTTACTGTAATAATGATTAGAAAGCAACAGATGAAAATGATCTGTTACAAATGCACTACCTCTACATGATCAGATCCTTTTAAGCTCTGAGATACATCACCATACTATATTATCTTTCTCAGATTGATCACACTTCATTCCCTTTCTTTCTCTATCTTCAAATCCTTTATCAATTCACAATCAACTCTCTCTCACTTTATGTTCTTCAACTGTTCTATTATATAGAATTACCTCTACCGATTTACAAAAAACCCTAGATCTGATATATGAATGATTCATATCATTCTAGGTAAGATACAATGTATCTAGACAATCAAAAAATACTTTCCTCTGACCACATCGGCTTCCATATTGATTTTCATTGGTAGTTGAGCCATTTCAAAAACCTTTTTTGACCAAAAAAAGAAACTTCCTGGAGAGGCTTTCTCAAACATATACCTTGATCAATGTGCTATCAAATGATTCCCATAAATCACATAAATACATTCCATCTTAACAAAAATAATCACCGATCCTTTAGTCATAATGAATTTAATCACTGATCCAAAAATCTTTATAGCCTGTTCAAGAACTCTTTCTTGTTTACTTGTTCATTTTGTTAACACAACTTCTAGTCAATTAAACTAGATGCACCAGTTAACATTATGGTTTACACTCGTACATACAATATCTTGAAAATGTATAAAAATATATCCTGTGACCGCTCCATCCAATACTTCATCAATTTGAAGTAACAATAAAATCATTTACTATTTGTCACTGATTGATTTAGCATTTTACCCAGTTTGAGTCCATTGAAACACAACCAACTTAATTCTCCATAACAAATATCATGATGGAAAATTTAACATCAACACACATGATATAACCTTCCATAATAATAGTAACACTATAAAAATACCACAACTCAGGATTCACTTCCACAATATCAGATAACATACTAAAACATCAAGTCAAGTAGTTGACATCAATGACAACCAAATAAATGATTCTCCTGTCATCAAATTTGTATCAAAATTCATAAATGCATCACTTAGCATCACTGCATCAGTTATGCTAACAATCTCCCCCTTTGGCATTGATGGAAACCCTCTTGTCTTCTTCAATACTTCATATCATCTGCAATGTTTCCACTTCTGTCTTTTCTATTCTCCACAATACATGTTCTCCCCCTTTGACAATAATGCTAAAGGTGTCAAATCATTCAATAATATTTGAGCACACTTTACCAAATATTGCATGTTCATTTCAATTTTCCAACATCAAACGTAAGAATTATCCCCTAGGAGTTTTCCAACACTACACCAACTCATACATATGATATTCTGATAAATACATATGAATTGATGCAATCAACATCATCCTCTAATTTACTTCAGATAAGGGAATAACCCATAGTCTACTTCTAAGATATTCAAATTTATCCTTTGGTAGTGGCTTTGTGAATATATCAACAACTTGTTGTTTAGTAGACACATAATCAAGCCTTACATCCTTGTCTTGTACCTTCTCTCTCAAAAAATGATATTTTATTGCAATATGTTTTGTCTTCAAGTGGATCACTAGATTCTTGAAATATTTATTGCACTAGTACTATCACAACATATAACAATAGGATCTACTACTTTCTCATGAATTCCTTCAAGAATCTATTTTATCCATACTGCCTTTTGACAATTAATAGCAGCAAAAACATATTCTGCTTCTGCAGTAGATTGAGAAATATAATTATGTTTCTTGCTAGTCTAGGAGACTAATCTTTCACTAAGAAAGAATTCTCCACCACATGTACTTTTTCTGTCATCAACATTTCCTGCCCAATCAACATCAGTATATAGATTCAAAGAAAAATTTACATCCTTACCATAACATATACCATAGTCTTCAATTCCTTTGAGATATCTAAAGGTCCTCTTTACTGCAACCAAATGTGAGTCCTTTGGATTAGATGAAAACCTTACAACAATGCCAACTGCATGTGCAATATCCGGTCTACTATGCATAACATACTATAATTTACTGATCATGGACATTTACAAAGTTTCATTTACCTTTTTTGATTCATCTTCCTTACATAACTTACAACCTACATGATCATAGGTGTTCCCAATGGTTTTTTAATCCTCCATGCCAAAAAATTTCAGAATCTCCTTGACATATTTTGATTGACTTATGTATATTCCTTTCTTCTTCTATTGTACTTGAAGTCCGATAAAGAATTTGATTTCTCCTATCATAAACATTTCAAATTCATTTCTCATTTATTCTACAAATGACCTGTTCAATGCTTCATTTCCACCAAATATTATGTCATCAACAAAAAATTCAGCAATCAATGTTATGTCTTCACTTTCAAATTTCAGATATACATTTCTATTGTCACTAGTTCTTGTAAAATCAATCTTGATAAAATATGCATGCAATCTCTCATACCATGTTCTTGGAGATGGCTTCAATCCATACAATGTTTTATGCAATTTACATACCATATCTTTACCTTTCTCAGTTGCAAGTCCTTCTAGTTGTTCAATGTATACTTCTTCTTCTAATACACCATTCAAAAATGCAGATTTTACATCCATTTGATATACTTAAATCCTTTGTAAGCAGCATATGCTAACAATATCCTTACACCTTCAAGTCTTGCAACATGTGCACAAGTTTCTCCATAATCTAGTCCTTCTTCTTGCGCATAACCTTTGCAAACTAGTCTTGCCTTATTTCTAATCACTTCACCTTTATCATTCAACTTGTTTTTGAAAATCATTTTAGTACCCATAACATTCTTGTCATTAGGTATGGGTACTAAAGTCCAAGTGTTATTCTTTTCTTTTTTTTCTAATTCTTTTTTCATAGCCAAAATCCAATCATCATTATCCAAAACATCTTTCACTTTTTTAGGTTTAAGTTCAGATATCAGACAAGTGTTTTCTCTTATCTTTCTCCTTGTCATTATTCCAGAATTTTCATCTCCAATAATTTGGTCTTGAGTGTGATTGAGTTTCACATACCTTGGGAGTATCCATTTCATTCTTTGGTTTCCTTCATCATTAGTCACTAGTTGTGCTTCATTCATCACTTCATTCGCATGTGGCACTATTTCTGACTCCACCAGTTGAACATAAAAAATATGTCATAATCTTCTGGTTCCTTCTTGCTGTCTTCTTCATTCGTTCAGATAATTCACCGATTCTAACATTTGCACTCTCAATCATCTTATTATTCTTTATCAAACACTTATATGCTTTTATTCTAGTAGAATAGCCAGGAAATATTCCTTCATCACTTCTAGAATTGAATTTTCCATTTTGATGATAAAATTTGCTTCCAAATTTTTTGAAGTAATTGACATTAGGTGTGTGACCATACCATAGCTCATAAGGTTTTTTGATTTTACCTTTCTTGATGTGTACCTGGTTCAAAGTATAAATAACAGTGCTCACATATTCTCTCCAAAAAGTTTGAGCAACTTCCCTTTTTGTCAACAATGTCCTTGCACAATCAATTATTGATCTGTTTCTTCTCTCAAAAATTCCATTATTTTGATGTGTTCAAGGTGTGGACATTTGTCTCTTGATTCCATGTTCTTCAAAAAAATTTGTTAACTCATGTGAAGTAAACTCACCTCCTCTCTCAGATCTAAGACACTTTAGTGATTTACCTGTTTCTTTCTCAACTATTTCCTTATACACTTTGAACATATAGAATGCATCAGATTTATCTTTTAGAAACATAATAGACATCATCGTTGAATAATCATAAACAATTAAGATTAAGTACTTATCTCCATAGTAACTCTTTGGTCTCATTGGCCCACACAAGTCAATGTGAACAAGGTCAAGAATATTCTGAGATGAATAGACCTTACTTGTAAAACTATACCTGGTTAGTTTTCCCAACAGACATTCTTTACACATAGCATTTTCAAGCTTATCTAGAATATGCATACCTCTAACACATTTATGCTTACTAACCTTTAGCATATTTTCAAAATTAACATGACAAAATATTTTGTGCCATAGCCAACTATCTTCAACCTTAGCCATCTCAGTGTTTACTAGTAGAATTCAATCAGAATAAGTTACCTCTAGTCTATTTACCAGTAGCAATCAAATATCCAGAAGTTCCTTGGATTTTGCACATACCCTTATTGAATTCCAACCTGAAACCTTTGTTATTCAACTGAGCAACACTCAATTTTTTTTACTTTAATCTATTAGCCTAATAAACATCATCACAATTGGTAGTGTCATTAAGTTCTATAGAACCTTTACCTTTTATTACACATGGTGAACCATTACCAAATATTACTTCACCACCATCACATTATTCTAATGAAATAAATTTGATTTTATCACCAGTCATGTGATGTGTACACCCACTGTCTATAATCCAATCACCATTGTAATTCACACTTGAAATTAACGTTGTCTCCTCACTGTCTCCATCTTCACTAGTTGAGGGGTCTTCTTTGACTACAACGAAGACTATCTCCTCCTCCTCATCTCTTCCATATGATTCTTCATCAGTCACTCCATATTTTTCTAGGTAGCATGCTTTCTTACTCTTGTCTTTAAAGTTCCTAAATTTCTTAAACTTATCCTTTCTATCACTATCAACATCTAAATGATATATGATCAATTTTATTGCATGAAAAACATTTCAAGGGTAGTTTACCTTGATACTTTCCTTTTCCTCTAGGTAATTTCCTTGCTAGAAGTGCTTCCAAATATTCTTTCTCTCTTTCCTCATATCTAGGATAGAATCATAATCATGTTTCCCTTCAGAACTATTAGAGACTTCCTTTCCTTATTGTACCAATGGTTAGGGAAGCTTTGAAAGAAGACTCTACTCTAGGCATACTGTTATCAAAATTACTCAACTCAAAAGTAGTAAGTTTTCCAATTAAAGAATCTAGAGTCACATTCATAGGACTTATAGATCTCATTTCTTGTATAGTAGAGACTCTAATAGAATACTATGGTAGAAGGGTTCTCAAGATTTTCCTTACCACATCATCATCATCAAGTTGAACACTAGCTCCTTTGATAGAAGAGACAACTTCCTTTATCCTTTTGTTGTATTGACCAATATTTTCTCCTTCCCGCATTCTCATTTTATCATACTTTCCTCTTAGACTATATACTTTAGCTTTGTGAACATGAGCATCACTACCATGGACTGTTTCCAACTTATCCCACATATGTTTTGCATTATCCATTTTTTTGATATCCACAAACTCACCATCAATCAAAGAACTTTAAATTTTTATCATAACAGAGTTATGTTCCAGTTTTCTTTTTTATTTCCTCAGGAGTTAGGGTTCTATAAGGTTGTGCATACTTGGTTATAAGATGATCTAATTCTTTTTCTCCAATGTCAAACAAATGCAACTTCACCCTGCTTACTCATGTAGAGAAGTTTTCTTTTGAGAACTTGGGTTCTTCCTTCTTATATATCTTTGGATCTCTCCCTAAGCTGTTAAGCCTTCAAAATCAAGGAACCAAGCTCTGATACCAATCATTAATACATGTCTGATTACTGAGAGGGGATGGGTGAATTAGTAATCCACACAAAACTCACCAATTCAACTTCTTTAAACTTCATTCACCACAACATAAGTAAACTTAAATACATACATCTATAAGTAATCAATCACACAATGTAAACACCATATTTATCTTGTGGAAACCCAACTGAGAAAAACCGCGGTGTGAGATGATACCCACAAAATTTGTACTCTTCTGGAATACGCCATGTGAGGAGATTACCCTTTTAAAGGTTTACAAAACACTGTTAGGTGTTACCCGATTAAGGGATTTGCCTAAGACATGTTAGGATCTTTTCCCTGTTAGGAGTAGCCTTGTTAGAGGAATTTAAATAGAAACTAATGTGTCACCTTGTTAGAGGATTTACAATAAAAGATATGTTAGGATCCACCCAGTTAGGGGATTTTAATGTTACAATGATTAAAAAGAAACATATGAAAATGATATGTTAAAACTACACCACCTCTGCATGATCATATCCTTTTAAGCTCTGAGATACATCACCATACTATATTCTCTTGCTCATCTCGATTGCACTTCATTCCCTTTCTTTCTCTGTCTTCAAATCCTTTAGCAATTCACAATCAACTCTCTCTCACTTTCTATTCTTCAACTGTTCTATTATATAGAATTACCTCCACCGACTTACAACAAACCCTAAATATGAGATATGAATGATTCATATCATTCTAGGTAAGATACAATGTATCTAGACAGTCAAAAAATATTTTCCTATGACCGCGTCGACTTCCATATTGATTTTCATTGGTAGTTGAGCCATTTCAAAAACCTTAGTTGATAAAAAAAGAAACTTCCTAAAGAAGCTTTCTCAAACATATACCTTGATCAATGTGTTGTCAACTGATTCCTATAACTCACAGAAATACCTTCCATCTTAAGAAAAATAATCACCGATCCTTTAGTCATAATGAATTTCATCATCGATCCACAAATCTTCATAGCATGTTCAAGAACTCTTTCATGTTTACTTGTTCATTATATTAACATAGCTTCCAGTAAATTAAACTAGATGCACTGGTTAACATTATAGTTCGCTCTCATACATACAATATCTTAAAATATATATAAAAATATAATGTGTGAACGCTCCATCCAATACTTTACCGATCTGAAGTAACAATTAAATAATTTATTGTTTGTCACTATCTGATTTATCATTTTACCCTGTTTGAGTCCATTCAAACATAACCAACTTAATTCTCAATAAAAAATGTCGTGATGGAAAATTTAGCATCAACACAAATGATATAACCTTCCATAATAATAACAACACTAGAAAAAATACTGCAACTCATGATTCACTTCCACAATATTACATTACATACTAAAACATCAAGTTAGGTAGTTGACATCAATGACAACCAAATAATTGTTTCTCATCATCAAATCTATATCAAACTTCATCAATGCATCACTTAAAATCACTGCATCAGTTATGCTAACAATATGCTTGTCTACTTTTAAAATCTTCTTCTAGTAAGAATTAAAAATCTGAACTAGTCTTGCCCACATTGGCTAAACCACACTTGTGTTATATCTCAATCTTGGTTTAGCCGCAGTGCATCTTACTGTCCAAAATATTCATTATCATTTCCCTATTTAAAATAGACAGTCATTTTTTTAGAGCATAAAGTTATAAAGGTAAACATTGTAGTAGATACTATGTTTTTAACTAAATGTGTTGTAAGCTATAAATGAAGTTGCAATATGTACAATTGGAGTGCATTTTAGTTGTATTTGTTGGAAAAATGCTCAATGATCCCCTTAGGATTTGTGACAAGGGACTAACTGCATCCTGTAGATTCTATAAGTCTAGTGGTTGTATCGGGCATTGACAGGTTAATCTTTTGGTGCAATGACAACCACACTTGTAACAAGTGGTATCAGAGCTTGATCATAGTGATGGGGAGATCTAACTCACAAGAGATTTCTTTATCTTCTCAAGGCCTTTCCTATGAACTTACTAGGGTACTTCTCTCTACCCTAACCAGAGGACACTCCTATGGTCCCTCTACTCCAACTAGAACTCTCCACCAACTTCAAACTCTCTTCAATCCTTCTCTACTCAATTGTGCATCCATAGGCTCAATTCAAGTACATATGCTCCCAAACTATTATTGAAAATATAAATAGGTGTTAATCACTATTTCCCCTTCACCTTCAATCCATATTGACTCATTTTGATAGGTTCTTTCATAAATTTCCCATTGAGTTCATACTTTCCTATTTTCTAGGCCTTGTAGCCTTTTTAGCCCAATTAGGCCTCCTAAAACCACCAAACTTGGAATATCCTGAAATCCAACTTAACAACCCACCAAAATGACTTTAGATTCTGTCTCCGTACATAGGGCTTTCAGAAAACCCCTATTTTTAAGGGTTTCTAGGGCATGAAGACCAATCTGTCTTCTTTGCTCTCATCATGTGCTCTAATGGACTCCTCTTCACTTCTTCTTGCATAAACATGACCTTTTCAAATTCTCCTACACTCTCCAAGTCATGATTGGCACAAACCAATCCATTAAACAAGGATTCTTGCCTCTGCAACTGTGCAAACTCCTAACCGAATACCCATGTACTCGCCTAGGGCCTTCTTGCATAAATAGATCCCATGCATAAAATGAACCCTAAATCAATATTTACACTGTGTAAAGAGTTACCTTCTTGATTCCAAGTTTCCATTGAGATTCAACCACAAGAACTCAAGAAGGAGCCATATTTACATGGTTGACACTATTCAGGACAACGAACCAGAAGAACTTAAAGAATTTGCAAAATGAAAAAGAAATGCACCAAATTCTCAAATAAACTTCACAAAGATTAATTACATAATAAGAAATAACACCTCAAAGCACTACAATAGACCATTCAATCCATTAAGGTTGGATGTTGGCTCAAAACTAGTCTCTGTATCACAAAAATAGTGCTTCCACTAAGTCAGTCCATACAATCTGACAACCAACCCCTCAATTAGGGTTTGGGTAACCTTATATATTCCATCCCCATGTGGTCAGACTCTAAGGTCTGGATTTGGACCCATTAAATTCCAACTGAAACATTCTAGGAAATGTTGTCATGACAACTTTGTAAAGTTGCAAAGTTGGCATGAGCAACTTTTGTAACTTTTGCAATTTTGTCTTACAACTACTCTCACTTGCTCAAATTGATCCAAAATATTTTAATTGGATCTAAAATCACCTAAAAACAACAAAATAACACTTGTCCCTTCATTTTGGGATCTTGGTCATTGTTTGACCAACTTTGACTTTCCTAGTCACCTATTGCAAAACTGACTGTCTAAGACCTTCTTGGACTTAACCAAAGACAAAAATTAACAACTCCTGTTTACACACACACACCTTGGGACTTTATCTTAGTCCTTATTCATTTTTGGTTGGCTAGAACCACCTACAAGCCAAAATTGAAACTAGGATCAAACTAAGACCATAAGGTGCTCTTGCACCATTCTCCCCCTGCAACAAGAAAGTCAGAGTACCTGAGGTGTGATGAGCTCTAGGATGATACCATGATTCTTGAAATCACCCTCTGCTATCCAAGTAGCCTTTTATTTAGGTTTATGCTTCCAATTCACTAGGTGCTCCATGTAGATCTTGTGTATGGTCTTCTTCTTCACTCTAGAATCTAGGACCTTCTTAGCTTGAGGCCTGATCTAATCTGGAACTTTAAGTTCTACCACATCCTTAGTCACCTCTATACTGTACTCTTTCTCCTCTATCTTTGGACCCTTTTATTTAATCAAATCCTTCATATTGAAGATAGGAGAAATGTAAATATCCTTTTGTAAATCTACTTTGTAAGAATTGGAGCCATACTTAGCCAACACCTTACATGGACCAATCCTCTTCTTGTGTAGCTTGTTTGGTATGCATTTTTTTATTCTGGATTTGTTCAAAAACATGATCACCCATTCTCCTACCTCAAACTATAAGTCTCTTCTCCTTTCATCTACTTTAGCTTTAAGCTTCTGATTAGCCTCCATTAATGTCCTTCTCACCTGCTCATGGACTTCTCTCATAGACTGAGTAAATTCATCTACATGTCCATTGATCCCTTCATAAAATTTTAAGTCCCTAAGCTCAAAAACACCCCTTTGATGTAATCCATACACAACTTCAAATGGACTCTTTCCAGTAGTCCTGTTTGTACTGTCATTATAGGAAAACTCTGCTTGAGGAATGACTTGTTTCCATCCTTGCCCATACTCCTTAGTTAGACACCTTAGAAAATTACCAAGAACTTTTTTAATTACCTCTGTTTGTCCATCTGTTTGAGGATAATATGTAGAGCTATGTGCATGTTGGTTCCCAATCTCTTCCATAATCTTTCCCAGAAGTAACCCATAAACTTGATAGACATCCCTATTTGATACAATACTAGTTGGCGACCCATGTATCCTTACTATTTCCCTAAATAAAAGATGAGCAATATGACTAGCATCATGAGCTATTTTACAAGGAATTAAATGACTCATTTTACTAAATCTATTTACTACCACAAACACACTATCCAAACCAGTTAGTGTTCTAGGTAGCCCCACTATGAAGTCCATACTTATGCACTCCNAAGGCCTATTAGGGATGGGTAATGGCTGATAGAGCCCTGCATTTGAAGATGTTCCTTTGACTTTTTGACATACCCCACATTGCTCAACACACCTCCTTACATCCTTCTGCATTTTAGGCCAATGATAAAATCTCTCCACGAGATCTAGGGTCCTTTTTAACCCAAAGTGCCCACTCAAACTACCATTATGCTTCTCTTGAATGAGGTTCTCCCTCATGGAACCCCTTGGAACACATATTTGTTTCCCCTTAAATAGTAAGCCATTGTGCAATGGATAGTCAGCATACTCACTATAAACATGGTTATCAAAATCAGTGCATACCTTGTAGATCTCTAATAAATCTACATCTCCTTCATATAGATCCTTGAATCCTTCAACTCTTGTGATCTGCAACTGTATCTCTTGGATAGTGATAAATCTCCTACTAAGTGCATCTGCAACTTTGTTGTTCACTCCCTTCTTATGCTTGATTGTAAATGTGTATGACTACAATAATTCCATCCACTTTATGTGTCTCAAATTGAGCTTCTCTAGTGTATTGATGTAGCTAAGAGCTTGGTTATCTATGTATACCACAAACTCTTTTGGAAACAAATAGTGCCTCCACTTCTTGAGAGCTTGAACCAATGCATAGATCTCCAAGTCATAAGATGAATATCTAAAATTTGCCTTATTTAACCTTTCACTAAAGAAGGCCAATGGTCTTCCTTCCTGACTTAGGAATGCACCCACTGCTATATTTCTAGCGTCACATTCTACAATGAACAATTTGTCGAAACTTGGAAAAACCAGAATGGGTTGTGTAGCCACTTCTTTCTTCAATCTTTCAAATACTTCATTGTCTTCCTTGGTTCATATGAAATTTTTCTTGACTCCACCCTTTATAGTATCTAGGACAGGTTCACAAATTTCACTAAACCTCCTCACAAACTTCCTATAAAATTGAACAAATCCATGGAAGCTTCTCACTTTTGTCCCTATTTTTGGAGTATGCCAACTTAATATTGCTTCAACCTTTCTTTTATCCATTTTTAGATCACCTTGGGAAACTACAAACCCTAAATAGACAAGCTTTTTTTTCATGAATTCACTTTTCTCAAGCTTAATGGTTACCTTCTCTTCTTGGAGTTTCTTCAACACAATCTCTAGGTGTTTCATATGCTCTTCCTTGGTTTTACTAAAGATGAGGATATCATCTAGGTAGACTACTACAAATATACCTATGTAATCCTTCAAGACTTTGTTCATGACCCTCATAAAAGTGTTAGGTGCATTTGTAAGCCCAAATGGAATTACTAACCACTCATAGAGTCCCTTTGTGGTTTTAAAGGAAGAATTCCACTCATCCCCCTCTTTCACCCTAATTTGATAATATCCACTCTTAAGGTCTATTTTTGAGAAGTAATTAGCACCCCCAAGACAATCCATCAAGTCTTCTATTATAGTAATAGGAAATCTATACCTAATTGTTATACTATTTATTGCCCTAGAATCAATACACATTCTCCACTTACCTCCCTTTTTAGGAGCCAAAACCACTAGAACAACACATGGGATGATGTTCTTTCTTATTAGACCTTGGTCCAAAAGCTCTTGCACTTGCCTTGAAATCTCCTTGTTTTGTTCTGGTGTCATCTTGTAAGCAGCTTTATTAGGCAATGATGCCCCTGACACAAAATCAATCTGATGACTAATTGCCCTTTGTGGAGGTAGTGTAACTGGTATCCCATCACATATGATGTCTTTGAAATGATCTAGTAGTTGTCTAACTTCTATAGGCATAGGTATCTGATTGGGTGTCTCTTCCTCCTTTGGTTTTGCTAAGATAGCATAACCAACTCCTTCTTCCTTCATATCTTTTAAGAATTATTTTCCACTCATTAAGAGTGTATTGGTGTCCTTCCTTTCCACTTTATCCTCCTCTATCAAGGAATAAATATTATAAGTGACTTCATTCTTCTTGAATGAGTACTTGTTCTCCTTTCCATGATGGATTGCTTCTCTGTCATAGTGCAATGGTCTTCCAAGTAATAGATTACAAGAATCCATTGGTAACACATCACAAAGTATCTTGTCCTGATACTTCCCTATGGTGAATTCAACCCATACTTGTTCATTGACCAATATGTTTTCCCCTATGTTCAACCAAGTTACTTTATAGGGGTTAGCATGGGGTATCTTGTTCAATTTCAACTTCTGCACTGCCTCCTCTGAGATCACATTATATATTGACCCTGAGTCTATAATGACTCTNACAAAGTATCTTGTCCTGATACTTCCCTATGGTGAATTCAACCCATACTTGTTCATTGACCAATATTTTTTCCCCTATGTTCAACCAAGTTACTTTATAGGGGTTAGCATGGGGTATCTTGTTCAATTTCAACTTCTGCACTGCCTCCTCTGAGATCACATTATATATTAACCCTGAGTCTATAATGACTCTATACACTTTGTCATGAATCTTTCACTTCACCCTAAAGAGTGATCTCCTTTGTTTGTGTTCTTCTTTGTTAGGTTCTTTTATCAAGATCCTCCTAGGAATTAAGTTCTCTCCCTTCTCTGAGTCAAGACTTACCCTAGAGTGTTTAGTACTGTCTTCTTCTTTCACATATGCAATTTTATTTTCTCCTTGTAAAGATGATGGCTTATCTGAACACCTATAGGCAGGGTGACCCAATTGTCCACAGTTATAGCATTTAATTGAAGCAAAATGTGAGCTTCTTCCAAAACCACCATGTCTACCTCTTCCACCATTGTGATAAATTCTTCCTCTTCCATAGCCTCCTCTATTGTTTGACTCATTTGTTTGATCAATGAGCTTAGAGTCTCCTTGACCTCTGGTGTCATTGCTTCTTCCACTAGTACCTCATCTATGTCCCCCTCTAGAGTCTCTACCTTTTCCTCTACCCCTAGAGCTTGAATCTTTCTTCTTTCTAAGTTTTTCTTCCACCTTAAGGGTCATTTGAAAACAACCTTGGATAGAAGTTAAGGTAAAGAGGCTTAGTTCCTCTTGAATGTTACACCTAAGTCCATTGAGATATCTAGCTACTTTGATGATTTCTATCTCTTACACTCTGGACCTAAGGCACAATTTCTGAAACTCTTCTGTGTAGGCTACCACATCTAAGTCCTTTTGTCTCTTTTTATGCAGTTGGATATCACAATCCTTTGGTAGGTAATTTTATTTTACCTTAGTCACCATAGCCTTCTAATTGACTATTGGCTTCTTCCCTTCTCTTTCTCTTTCTTCTTGCAAGAACTTCCACCAAGTTAGTGCTTGTCCTGTCAATCTTGATTTAGCTATCTTCACCTTTTGTGCCTCTTTAATTCCATCACATTCAAAGTGATTCTCGATGCCTTCAACCCATTCCATCACCAATTCTACATCCATTCAGCTTGAGAATACAGGGATACCTTCTAATTCTTTTTCGCTTAGTGCTTTAAGGGATTTGAGGAAAGGTTCCTCAGGTAGTGGAGGGCCTAGGTCTAGTTCCACATTCTCTTCAATCTTATTCTTTCTTTTATCTTTATCCTCTTGTAATTGTTCTTTCACCTTACTTGCAGTCTGTGCAACTTCTTCCAATTTTTTTTTCATCTCCTCCATAGCTTCTTCTAGGAGTCTATTCTTTTCTTTCTGTTATGAAAAATCTCTTGCCAACTTTTCATTGGTCACCATGGTGCTCTCACCAATTGACTCACTCACCTCTAGCATGCACACTCACTTCCCAATCCTTTCAATGGGGAAGATCTAACTCACAAGAGTGTTCTTTCTCTTTTTAAGGCCTTTTCTATGACCTTACTAGGGTACTTCTCTCTACCCTAACTAGAGTACACTCCTATGATCCATCTACTCCAACTAGATCTCTCCACAACTTTCAAACTCTCCTCAATCCTTCTCTACTCAATTGTACATTCATAGGCTCAATTCAAGTACCTAGGCTCCCAAACTATTCTTGGCAATAGAAATTGGTGTTCACACTATTTCCCCTTCACCGCCAATCCACCTTGACTCATTTTGATAGGTTCTTTCATAGATTTCCCATCGAGTTCATACTTTCCTATTTTATAGGCCTTGTAGCTTTTTTAGCCCAACTAGGCCTCCTAAAACCACTAAACTTGGAATATCTTCCAATCCACCTTAACAACCCACCAAACTGATTGTGGATTCTTTCTAAGGACTTCCTAGGCTTCAATATTTCCTAGGTCTTAGGTCTCCAAAGTTTCCCTACATAGGACTTTCAACAAACCCCTATTTTTAAGGGTTTCTACGGCATGTAGACAAGTCTATCTTCTTTTCTCTCACCATGTCCTCTGATGGAATTCTCTACACTTCTCCTTGCATACACATGATCTTATCACATGCCCCTACACTCTCCAACTCATTATTGGCACAAACCAATCCATTAAACAAGGCTTCTTGCCTCTGCAACTGTGCAAACTCCTAACCAGATACCCCTGTACTCACCTAGGGCCCACTTGCATAAATAGATCCCCTGCATAAAATGAAACCTAAAGACATATTTACACTATGTACATATTTCCCTTCTTTATTTCAAGTGTCCATTGAGATTCAACCACGGGAACTCAAGGAGGAGCCATATTTACATGGTTGACATTGTTCAGGACAACGAACTAGAAGAACTTAAAGAACTTACAAAATGAAAAATAAATGCACAAAATTCTCAAATAAACTCCACAAATATTAATTAAATAACAATAAATAACACCTCAAAGCATTACAGTAGACCATTCAATCCATTAAGGTTGGATGATAGCTCAAAACTAGTCTCTGTATCACAAAAACAATGCTTCCACTAAGTTAGTCCGTACAATCTGACAACCAACCCCTCAATTAGGGTTTGGGTAACCTTATATATTCCATCCCCATGTGCTTATACCCTAAGTTTGGGATTTAGACCCATTAAATGACGAATGCAACATTCTAGGAAATGTTGTCATGACAACTTTGCAAAGTTGTCATGAGCAACTTTTGCAATTTTGTCTTACAACTACTCTCACTTGCTCAAATTGATCCGAAATCATTTCATTGGATCTCAAATCACTTAAAAAAAAAAAAACACTTGTCCCTTCATTTTGGGTCTTGGTCATTGTTTGACCAACTTTGACTTTCCTAGTCACCTATTGCAAAACTGACTGTCTAGGACCTTCTTGGACTCAACCAAAGACAACACTTAACAAAACCTATTTATACACACACCTTGGGACTTTAACTTAGTCCTTATTCATTGGTGGTTGGATAGAACCACCTACAAGCCAAAATTAAAACTAGGATCAAACTAAGACCCTAAGGTGCTCCTGCACCACATAGGTTTGAATCCCCTCGAGTAATGCTGAGGGGGAGATTGTTGGAAAAAAACTTAGTGCTCCCCTCGGGATTTGTGACAAGGGACTAACCAATTCCTGTGGATTATATAAGTCTAGTGGTTGTATCGGGCATTGACAGGTCAATCTTTTGGTGCAATGACAACCGTACTTATAACAATATTGAATTCTTTTAATAATGTATATGTTTAATATGTAACAATCCATTAGCGTTCATGAAGAACAAAGAGCTTATGTTTCTGATAGAGCTATTGTTTGTTAATTTGTGCCAATTAAAGATAAATTTGTAATTTTTTGCATAGTTTGTAACATTTAGATTTTATAAATAGAATTTTGGATTATTTTTTATTTTTTATTTCTGATTGGCTCATTATATTTTTCTAGGTGGTTTTTAAAATTTTTATTATAAAAAATTAGGGGAAAAAGGTTTCCATGTGTGTTGTTTTTGTAATGCATCTACAACTACAAGTACGTGGCAATACATTGTTTTTGATGTAATATTTAAGACTCTAGATAGTATTATGCCAGAGTTAAATTTGATGAAATTCATTTCAGCTCCCATGATTTTCATTATGGTTTGAGAAAGGGCTAAGAAAGAGCTGAGCAAGGGATGAGGGAGGGATTTGAGGTATGGTGAATATTTTTGTTTTGTTTAATTTCTTGGTTTATCTTTGGTGTGACTTGCTATTCAAATTGGTCATCGTCCTTGCTTCTCTATTAAAATGGTCTACACGACGTTAAAATTATTTTCTAGTGGGAAGAAAACTATGAATTATTGTTCCTCATAGTGGCTAAAAACACATGAGTTTTAGATCTTAATCCAATTGTAGGGCTTTCTTGAATCTATTTTTTGTTTTTGTCTATTTTTGTATCCTTTTGCTATGTACTCATTTAAAGATGACCCAGTTTATTTTGGGTTTAGAAAGGCTAATGTCTAAAATTTGAAAGGTTAAACTATTTTAAAAAATTTCATAGTTTAGCTCTAGTGTGACTTACTATTCAAATTGTTCATTGTCATTGCTATACTATTTAAATAGCTTAAAATTTGTTCTTGATTTGGCTCTAGACTAACCTTTCTAAACCCAAAATGAACTAGGCTAGGTTCAAGCATTTGTCTGAACCCTAAATCAAAAAATAGAAATCGTTGCCATATAAAAAAAATACTCGACCATTTCATATATAGGATACAATATATTATGTTAAAATCATGATATATATATTACAATGCTTATCTTTATAATTCCATATTATGAACAAATTGTAAGATATTTTAACAGTTTGAACTATAAGTCATGCGAGAGCTAAATCAAGAACAAATTTTAAGCCATTTGAACAGTGGAAAAATGAAAATGAATATTTTATACAATAATCCATGACTTATCTAAGCAATTGGAGTGGATTTTAGTTTAATTTACCTCTTTTAATAATGTATATGTTTTATAGGTAATAACACACTAGTATTTGTAGTGAAAAAATGGAGCAAGGCTGGGAGCGAGCGAGAGGAAATAGGTTCAAAAAATTTTGCCCCAACGGCTACTGGAAGCAGCCATGGACAAAGTTGGTGCAATGTCCTTTCATCAATCATGGAGGACTGGACTACAACAAAAACTTAAATGGAAATCGAAATGCAAATCCTTCACATTTCTGGGAGCGAGCTCATTCGAGTAATGTGTCATTTCAAAACACCCCGCATGATTTTGAGAAACCCTGGTCTATTGGGAAAACATGTGGAATCCCAACAACATCGGAAAGGATTTCTCATAAACCATGGGCTGACAATCAAAAGAGTGTGAAGCGGGTTTTTGACTTCAGAAAGATCGAAGGGAAGTTTTGGAGGCCCAAAACCTTGGAGAAGACAGAGGATAATCCAAAAGAGGTATTTCCTAGGGTAGAATTTGCAAATGTTACTTCTATTTAAATCGATAACAATGTCTGGAATGATTCCATCTCTTTCCTAAAAAGCCATGCGTTTTTTCTAAAATGGGCGGGTGAATGGCCATCTCTTAGAAAAATTAGAGATTGGTGTTATAAAAATGGGGACATGCTTTCACTCTGAAAACTATGATTGATGGGTTTATCATAGTCACGGCTCCATCCCCAAAGGATAAGGAATGGGTTATGAAAAATGGGCCATATATGATAGATGGTAAAGGCCTATACATAGTAGAATGGACGAAGAACTTTGATCCAGAAAAGGAGAAGATCAAAGAGCTTCCTATATGGGTGTCATTGCATAACCTACCTCATGAATATTGGGGTTTCAAAACCCTAACCACCATTGGAAACAAGTTAGGCTCCTTCTTAAAGGCCAAAGAATGCATAGTAGAGAAAAATATGGCCACTTGCCCTAAGATTTTGATCTTATGGCAGGATGTGCATCCCCTGCCTAACACCCTAATAATTTCATCTAAAGCCGGAGAATAGAAGTAGAGTGTGGTCATGTTGGGGGTGATGACCACTCAAGGAGATGACCTAGAGGAAAATAAGGAGCAGGATGATTATATTAGAAGAGGCAAAGCTCAAGAGACTGACCGGATTAACAACAAGATAAACCAAATTACAGAAAAAAAGAAAGATGAATTCTCAGCAGACTCAGAGTTGCAGAGCTTTATGGATGATAGAGTAGCAGCAACCATAGCCTACAATCTTTCTTCTGGGCATTCACAAGAAAATATAAATGACACCATTGATGACATTCTGGCCAATGACTGGGGGTGAGAAACTACCCCTATATCCCAAAATGGCCCAAACTTCAAAGATACTTTAACTCTAAAGCATACAGGAATTCTCCCAGGGATAAGTGTCAGTCAATGGGGGAAGGAAATTAGGTGGATAACTTGAATAGACTTGAGGAACCCAATGAGATTATTTTTACAGATATTGGGGCCCCCAGGGGAGTATATTGCCAATCTCTGTGCCAGCTAGCTGAGCAAGTGCTTACAACATTACATGTGCCAAACACATAAATGCTCAGCAAAGCTTTGAAAAAGAACTTGGAGAACAACAGTTTTGATGATATTGAAGAGGATGAATTCAAAGATATTCAAATCTCTCTGATAAGGAACTTGGAAGCCACCTTTGATATTGTTAAAGATAGTAGTGGTAGCATAGATTATGATTTAGATGACACTGCTTGATCGGAGACCGAGGAAGAAGATGAGCTAGGCCTTTTAGATTCCTTTGGTTTAACTGAGGTTAGGACAGTTGAACAGATTCCATCAGGAAAGACCAAACCCTCAGTAGGAGAGAAGAAGAAAAGGGGTTGGAAAACAAACAAGGCAAGGATTGCCTTGGCTGGGAACGCAGCTAGCCAGTCTAAACTGCTACTTTTAGGGATGAGCTTTGCCCCTCTCCAATCATAATGAAAACCTTATCTTGGAATGTCAAAGGCTGCAATGCCTCTAACAAGATCCGCTTGATCAAAAGAGCTTTTGATCAAGTAAAATCGAACATTGTATTCTTTCAAAAAACTAAGCTAAGTGGAGATGAGTTAATTAGTTTTGCAAATAGGTTTAGTAGATGGAGAGTGTGCTCCTCTGAGGCTCAAGGAGCGTCGGGAGGATTGAGTATTTTGTGGAAAGAAAATACTCTTGAAGTGATAGTCAAGGCTACTAACCGATGGTGGATTTGGATCGAAGTTAAGTCTAAACTATTGCACACATGTTTCCAAGCTATTAATGTGTATGGACCTAATAACACAGCCCATAAAAAATCTCTTTGGCGAGAGTTAACAACTGTCCTTAGTAATAATACAGATAAAATATTCATACTTGGGGGAGATTTCAATGCAATTTTAAGCCCTTTGGAGAAAAAAGGAGGATGAGGATGGGAAGGGTAGAGCCAGAGAGACTTGTCAAAATTCATTACAGAAAATAGTTTGATAGATCTGGATTTGAGGAATGGATAATTCACATGGATGAATAGGAGAAGTGGCTTCCTGAATATAGCAGAGAAATTGGATAGGTTCCTATTGGCTGGGAATTGGGCAGCCACTAGTTGGATAAGTGTGGCAGAGATATTACCTATCTTGGGGTCAGACTATTACCCAATCTGCATCAGACTCCAAGAGGATATTGCTCCAGACTAAGCTCCTTTTCGATTCAAAGTAATGAGGCTTAGACATGTGGCCTTTAAAGAGTAGGTAACACTTTGGTGGAAGGAAGCCCAAGAGATAAAAGGTTATAAGGATTTTATTTTTGCTAAGAAGTTACAATACTTGAAAGAGAAGTTGAAGGGCTAGAATCAAGAAGTATTTAAGAATATTTTTAAAGAAAAAGAGATCATTGAAAGGGAACTAGAACAGTTGAACTCTCATATTATTGCAAATGGGATGTCAGAGATAGAATTTATGGAGGAGACCAGATTGAAAAAACTATATAATGAAGCCTTAAGTAGGGAAGAAACCTTCTGGAGACAGAAATCTAGGGAGTTATGGCTTAAAGAAGGTGACAGAAATACTACCTTCTTCCACAACTCAATCAAAGTGAAGAGATCTCAGAATAAAATTTTCTCCATTCAAGATAATGCTGGGGTGTTTTTGGAAAAATAGGAAGTTAATCAAGAAGCTATTAGATATTTCCAAACTAGTTTTTGGAGTGAGCCTATAGGTTTAAATTAGGTTTTGGACCTTAGGGAAATCATTTCAGACTGTATCTCCAATGCCCAAAATGATATGCTAAAAAAACCATGCACAGTGAAGGAAGTTAAGAAAGCAGTTTTTAGTATTGGAGCACAGAAGCTCCTGGTCCATATGGATTTTCTGCCTTATTTTATCAACATTTATGGGACTTAATTGGAAATGAAGTATGGGAAGTCGTAGAAGAATCAAGGGAAAGTGGTTTTCCTTTCCCAGACTTTAACAACACTTTTATCACCCTAATCCTTAAGAAGGAGAATAGGGTATATTTTGACAACTTTATACCAATATCCTTGTGCAACACCATATATAAAATTGTTGCAAAAGTAATGGCGAATAGGCTGAAATTGGTTTTAAAATCAATTATCTCAGAGGAGCAGAGTGGGTTCATCCCGGATAGATCCATTCATGAAGGAATCATAATTGCACGTGAAATCATCCACACTCTCCATCAAAATAAGGCAGAGAAAATGATGATAAAACTTGACATAAGGAGAGCCTATGATGCAGTAAACAGGGATTTTTTACTTAAAGTTTTGCAATGTTTTGGGTTTTGTCAAGAATGGATTTGATGGGTAGAATGTTGCATCCAGACACCAAGGTTCTCAGTTTTAGTTAATGGAAGCCCACAAGGATTTTTCAAGTCAAACAAAGGCATTCGACAAGGCGACCCGATCTCCCCCTTTCTATTCATTATCATGGCAGAATCTTTGGGTAGATTGATTAAACATAAAAGGCTTATGGGATGCTGGAAAGGTATTAAGGTGGTGAATGGGCTGGACCCTTTTTCTCATCTACGATTTGCAGACGACACTAACCTTCTAGGAGAGGCTTCAATATGAGAGGAAAGAATTATTAAAGAGACCCTGGATGCATACAGTATAGCTTCGGGACAATGCATAAACTGGCAGAAATCTGAAATTTATTTCTTTAATGTAGACAACAAAAAATAGATTTCCATTTGCAGAATCCTAGGGATTCGAAGTGGCCGATAACCTAGCAAATATTTGGGTATTCTGCTATTTAAAGGAGCCTCTAAAGCAAATCTTTGGAAAGATTTGATAGATAAGTGCACAAAAAAGATGGAAGGGTGGAAGAGTAAATGGTTAACCTTCGTAGGTAGAATTTTACTTCTCAAATCAGTTATTAATGCTATCCCAATCTTCTCGATGATGTGCTTAAAGATTCCTAAGAAAGTAAACCAAACAATAGTTGAGAAAATGAGGAAATTTTTGTAGAATGGTAAGAATGTGGAGGATAAAAGACCTCTCATTGCATGGAGCAAAGTGTGTAAACCAAAAGGGGTTGGGGGTGCTGATTTGAGAGAGTGGAATCTGATGAATGAGGCTTTGGGAGCTAAGCTAGTGTGGAGCATTTTCCATAGCCAAGACTCACTTTGGGTAAAGTTACTCAAGGCTAAATACTTGGATTCTATGGAAGCTGAGAGAATCCTTACTACCCCCAATCCTCCTAAAGGCTCAGCGATGTGGAACTTTATAACCAGTTGTAGACCCATCATTACCCAACACTTATTATGGAAAGTTGGTAATGGGGAGAAGGCCAAGTTTTGGGAGGACTCATGGAATGGATACCCAGTATTAGTTGATAACCCAGACAATCAGGATCTTAAGGTTCTTTTATCAGTTGAATGGGGAGTTCATGTGTGTGATTATGTAGAATTGAAATAGGGACCTTTGGGGGCTGGTTGGGTTTGGAAAGACTTTGAATATCTTTGATTCAACATTAATCAATAGGAAGTAATGATAAGTTTAATGAACAATCAGAGTATCAATATTACTAATAAAAGTGACTCTATCATTTGGTGTGCTACCAATAGTGGCACTTATTCGGTAAAGTTGGGCTATTAGCTTTTACAAAGAGCAGAGGAAGAGGAGAAATGGCCTGCAAGGCTACTATGGAGTCAGGAATGCCTCCCAAAAGCAAGGGCCTTTGCATGGGTGGCTACAAAAGAAAGGATACTGACATGGATTAGAAGACAGAGACTAGGAATAGCAGGACCGACAAGATGTTACCTATGTGAGGAAGCAGACGAAGATGTTAACCACTTATTGGTCAATTGTAAAATAATTGTAGAATGCTGGGATATGATCAAGAGTAACTTGGGGTGGCATGCCCCCCTACCCAAACAATTAAAGGGAATTTTTTGTGGTTGGCCAAGTGCAGCCATGCGGTCCACCTTCTCCACTGCATGGGCAGTAGCACCCTCTATCCTTATCTAGGAGGTGTGGAAAGAAAGAAATCGTAAACTCTTTCAAGACAAGAAAGAGGACATTAATAGACTGAAGCAAAGAATTAACCCTACAATAGAAGAGAAGGTAAATTCTTATGCAATATCAATCTCTTTATCAAATCCATTCAACAAATGGGATCAGACACTTCTAAGGGCATGGCTCGGGTTGAAATGCAGAACTGGCCAACTAGGAGGTATTAAATTAAAACAACAACATAATAGGAAGGAAGTGAAGTGGATGGCTCCTGAGGCAGAATGGACTAAAGCTAATTTTGATGGGGCTTCCCAGGGGAACCCGCGGCCATTAGGAGCAGGGGCCATTCTAAGAAATAGCATGGGAGAGATCTGGGCATATGGGGCTTTAAGATTACAATCAGGAACAAATAATTGTGCAGAAGGAAATGCAGCGTAACTTTTTGTGAGGATGAGAGCAGCTATGGGGATTAAAAAATTACACTTAGAAGGAGATTCATTAATATTAATCAATGCACTAAAGAATGGTAGATCGGAGGCATGACATCTACAACCATTGATTAATTCTATCTTGGCAATAACTCAAAACTTTTCAGATTTTTGCATCAAAAATACATACAGAGAGGGAAACAAAGAAGCATACGTTCTCTCAAAAATCGGCGCTCTCCTTTGCTAAGGTGGGCGAGTTGCAATTGGATATTTTGAAATCCAACGATCAATTTTTGGCATGACCTAATATCCAAAGAAGGAGGTGGCAGCTGAGTGGATCCTTTAGGTATAAGTGAGGTGGCATTTTTTGATGAAGTCAGCATGTGGAAGCCTTTTTTAAAATAATAATAAAATAAAAGTATTAGTCGGTCACTTAAATTGTAGAAACTGACGGTGCATTATAAAGATGATGTGACAATTTGTTTTCAAATTCGGTGCTACACTTGTGAGAAGTGTCATGTTGGAATAAGAAAGTGATATGGGAATGAATAGAATTGATGATATAATCATAGATTGGACATCGAGCTACAGGCAAAGGACATGATCATTAATGATCATCCTACTTCTGATGGCATTCGAATTTTATTTAACCATTTTCTATTTTCCCCTTTTGTATGTTTTGTTTTGCAGATTACAGCGCCAGCAGGATGCATGCCAATTTTACAGTCTCCATGAGGAGGCAAATTAAATCCTTCCCTAGAGCATCTAGTAAGGAAAGAATCACGGGCCTGCTAAAAATAAGACGGACACCAATGGTGTAGGCAGTATTGGGCGTTTGAGGCCCAAGTTTTCAAGAATTTAAACTTATGCACTGGGATAACACGACGATAATTTCCATGTTGATAGCATGGGGCTTGGAATTAGGTGAGCCCATAGACATAGTTAAGTGGGTGGCAGAGGCTTTATTTGAGGAAGATCTCTTGGGAGGTCTAGGGTCCATTTTAGAATGGGCAGTGCCTAGAATGGGAACCGACATTTCAGAATGTATTGTCGACGATGTAGAAGAAAATGAACATGGAGTAATTCCATTTGTCAGATGGGTGGGAAAAGTTGGTAGTGTTGATTATTATGACCAGCTCTGGGTTGAATGGGCAAAAATCAAAGTTGAGATTCGAACCTTTAATGCACCACTGGCGGCTTTGGTAGCAGAAATGCATGGTGAAATCTTGAGAAGGGTTCGTTCAGTAATGTAGAGAGAGGCGTGGCTCTTCCCAGAAAACTAATGGGCATGCAATGAAGAAAGGTGGTTTTTGATGAATGCTAAATTTTTGATAGTCTAGCCTTAGAATATTTTGTTTATTTGACAATTATAGTCGGGTGGCTAGCTTATGTTATAAGCATAGTGGGGTTTTTTGGCTTAGTATAATCTTTGTTAATATCACTCGATAGGGGGTCTCTGTTTGTTTATGACAATGATAATAGATCATTGCATAGGGTTTTTTTCTCTTTAAGCAGACATAGTTGTTCCCTGGATTACCTCAGAATACTTTTGTAATGATTTTATTAATTAATATGAAAAATCTCTATTACCGACCAAAAAAAAAACACACACTAGTATTTGTGAACAACTAAAAATTAGGGTTCATATGTCAAGTAGGGAATATAGATGCTTGGTAATAATCATGCGTGTAACTAATTTTGTTCATCATTGTGGTAGATGTGTAAGTGAGAATCACCTAAAAATTGAGGTCATATAAGAAAATGGATAAGCACTTCAAAGACTTTATTGTGTAATTTAATGTAATTATACAATGTTTTTCACTGCCATGAAATTGCAAGTAGAGATAAACCTTGTATAATCCTATAATGAAACCCTGAATCTATGACATAGGTGGAAATGAAAAAAAAAATGATTCATCATACTTGTAGGAAAAAATATGAAATTAAAACTTTTGTGCAAACTAGAGCATTGCATATTGTTGTGTATAATTTATTATTAGACACTACAATTGACATAAAACAATACCAGAGCATTATATATTGTTGTGTATAATTTATTTGCAAACACCCTACAATTAACATAGAATAATTAATTTAGACTTGATATTTAGAGCCAATTATTATGTTTTAAAACTGCACTACATAGGAAGAGTGGTTTTCAAATTATTACACTTGTAGCTTCTTTTGCGATTGCAATGATGAAATTATACATGAAAAGCATGAATTCTCCTTGTATTTCAAATATATGCATGACGTAGACGAATGCAGACATGTCTTTCTTATAGTTTTTGAATGGTATATTTGAGAGCTTGAGAATATTTTTCTGTAATAGCTTGGTGTGTAGTCACCTCAATTATGCCATCTTTAGTGTCAACTATGCATTGTAAGAATGATTGGTACATAAATGTTGTGATTTATAGACATTTACTGTAGTGAATGGTGTTTTGGTTGAAGTGTGTGTCAAGAAAAATATATTTTGGAATTTTTCATAGAGTGGTTGATATGGTGGTAGGTGGTCATTCTTCTTTTAAGCAACCCAATGACTAGCCATTAGACACAATGCAATGAGAGGCGTTAAAACATGTTGGCATTTAGTGCATAGAAAAAAAAATGTAGTCTATTTAAGATGAAGAGATTTTTTGTGTACCTATATATTTGAGAAAGAAAGAGTCTAGAGAGTAGCCTGTGTACAGTTGTCATTGAGTTTATCAATGAAATTAGAAAAAGTTAATTTTATGATATTTTTTCCTCTTGGCCCGTTGTATACAACATTTTTCAATAGAAATGGTATCTTTAATGAAGCAAGTATTTATTATAAGGTTGCATATGCATTGGGATTGGTGCTTGAAATTATTGATGAACTACAACTGATTGTATGTTTGAAGTCATTGAGTTGATGATCAACCGAGTTACTAATGTGATGATAGACATTAATCAGTTAATCTATTTCCATTGATGTCAACTTGTTTTGATTTGTTAGTAATAACTGAAGGGGGGGGGGTGAATCAGTGGCCTCAAAAATTTATCCTTCAAACTTTAACCACTAATCAATAAACCTCGGATTATTATGTCCCTACAAGATGCATGCCATGAAATACTAATAATGATTTAACTGTCTGTCAGTTTTCCTTGTTTGTCCTTATTCTCCTTGATTACTGATAAGCAGTATAACTATTTATCGAAACTCACTAAATAAGCAGAGTATACCGATCAATCCAGTGTTAACTATGTCAGATACAAAATAATAAAGAAATGAATCATACACACATCACACATGAATTTTTAACGTGGAAACCCTATTAAGGGAAAAACCACTGGGACCGGTACCCAAAATTTTTACTCTTATGAAGTGAGCCCTGTTAGGAGCCAACCCTATTAAAGGTTATAAACACACTGTTAAGTGCGACCTTGTTAGAGGATTTTATACATAGAGGTTGTCACTTAGTATCAGACATCTATTGCTACCATCCTTGATTCAGCCTCCTTCTTAGACTGTCAATAGGTATCGGGAAAGTCCAATGCTACTTTCATGAATCAACCTTTTTGGCACTCCTTGGGATGTACCTCAATATATAGAAGACTGTTAAGTCCTACTCTGTTAAGAGACTTGATGCTTCAATGGTTAAACTGAAATACTATGACCTATTCATGATGAAACTTTGAATTGCAGATTTTCAGATCTATTTAAGTACATTACCTCTCTGATCAATGTATCAATTCAATTCTTTGTGCTCCACACTTTCTGCCTAGTGATGTTGTGCTTCACTGTTCATCGGTGTCTGCAAAATTCTTTAGCTCTCCTTCAGCTTGATTGATCAGGACTATATGAAGTTATTCTTCATCAGTTTCTCTTCAACATCCTCTTTCTATTCACTCCCCTTAATCCCCTTTTCATGCATTATGAAAATGAATTAAGCTTGTCTCTTATATAGACATGATATTCACTGTTTCTTGATTCTTGATTCTTGACGTGAAAAACAATCCAACCAATTTGATTTAAAGCATAACTCCTAATTTGTCTTGTAATTATCTTCTTGCCAACTGTACAAATAATATTTAAATCAATCACTTAACTCTAGTCGAATAAAAAAAAGAAAACAACCAGTTAAGTCTATCTTTAGCTCTTTCCAGCTAGATATTTTGTCATTTTCTGAACTCTCTGTTCCATTGGTCAACTTTGCCATTAGTCGTCGGTGACAACTGATAGTTCTGTCAGTGTGACTCCAGTTAGCTTTGGAATCTCCATTCGTCAGGCATCCTGTGTTTTTTCTTCATTAGGAAACACTATCTTCTGCTCGTCGGGTATCACTATGACTTTTCTTTTTTGCCTTTACCGATGGTGTGCACTCCGTTGGTGTTGTTTGTCACTTAGTGAATACTTGAATTTTATGCATTGCTGAAAGCATAACCTTTGTTCCATTGATTCTCTGAATTCTTTGGCATTATGTACATGACCGTAAAAATAATATCAAGTTGACATCAATGACAATACAAACCATTAACTGATTTAATGTCTTGCATTATCTTCAACTTAACATTATTAAACATCCAATCAGCTACATGTCATCATGATAATCATCATGGTTACAAAAATCTATTATGGATTGAAGATCCAAAATAAACAAAGTTTATGCAGTCGGTAGTTTAAGAATTTAGTATACACCGAGTCAAAACAGTGGACGCTGACCAAATACAGTGTATACCAAGTTTAGTGTTAACTGATCTAGGTATCACCGACGCATCATGGTATTGACCGAGTAAATAAACTGAAGGCTGACTAAAATGATGAGCTGGCATATTATTTATGATTTCGAGGTAATTGATAAGGTTTTTTATGTTGATCAAACAACTATGAAAATTCAAGATGATCGGACGAAGGAGATTGAAATGTGTTTTTGACACAACTGTCAAGGAACGTTGAAGTGAAAAAATCAACAATGGAGATTAAGCGAAAAAATATAAGGATGGAAATTAAATGGTTTATGATGTCTATATAAGAGAAAATAGATTCATTATAAATCAATACATGTGCATACATGCATATTGATGAAGAGATTAACTTCATGCATGATGGAGAAAATTGGTTGAAGACAAAACTGAGCGTTTTTATAGACATCATAGAGCGATAGAGAAAGAGCATTTACCGAGCAGAACAGAGTATGAAGAATCAGAGGAACTGAAGTGAATATTGATCAAAGGTATTATTGTGCTTAGCATATATATAAAAATATGCAAATAGAGTTGTATTTGAATCATATTACTATTGTATCAGTTTAACCATTGTTATAGATACATATCTTAACTAAGTGGGACTTAACAGTATTTTTTTTCTTCTGACATTCAATGAATGTTGATTGTTTTCTTGTTGAACCCATAGTGAATGATTCATCAAGGGAGAACTATTAGTGATAAATCCTCTAACCAAGTAAAACCTAATAGTGTGCATTGTAACCTTTAATAGGGTTGGCTCTTAACCGAGCTCACTTCAGAAGAGTGAGTTATTTTGGGTTACCGGTTTCAGGTGGGTTTTTCCCTTAGCAGGGTTTCCACGTTAAAAATATATGTGTTAATGTGTATGGATTATTATTTTAATTTACACATTACTTTATCTGCATTGTTCGGTAATCACAATAAATGTTTTACTGCTACTCGGTAGATGAGTTGGAAGATGAGTTTGAGATCACAGTTTATATTTCACCGAGTTGATTTATATGTTTGAAATTGTTGTTATATACATCTAGGAGTATTTGGGACTATAGGATAATTGGAACTAACTGATTCACCCCCACCTCTTAGTTATCTAATAATTGGTATCAGAGCGTACAATTCTTAGAAGGAAAATTTAAAGGACTTAAGCTAAAGATCACAAGATGTATAAGAAAGATGTGCCTAAACTAAACAAGGATAACTTCTCAACATGGAAGAGAAGAATGAGACTAAAACTGTCGGGGATTGGAAATGATGTAACACAATACTTGGATACTGAGTTCACCTTAGCTATTGGACCTTTGACTACTGATCAGCTGAGAGAAAGACATGAAAACAATACTATGATGATAGAGGTTTCTTCTTCACTATCTGATGCTGAATTTGAGGATGTCAAGATATGTACATTAGCCAAGAAGATGTGGGACAAGCTTACACTAGTTCATGGAGGAGATTTAAATGCGCAAAGAGATAAAGTTGAAAGTCTCAAAGGAAAGTTTGATGACATGAGAATGAAAGAAGGAGAAAACATATCATAGTACAGTAACTGAATCAAGGAGGTTGTGAATGCTATTCGTGGTGCAGGTCGATTTATTGATGAAGATACTATTGTAAGTAAGATTCTCAGAACTTTATTGCCGATTTATGCTATTAGAGTCTCTGCAATACATGAAATGAGAGTAACACTTGGAAATATATCATAATTGATAGTCTAGTTGGTAGACTAATTTCATTTGAGCTGAACAATTTTGACAACAATGTTGTTCCTACTCTTGAATCTACATTTATGTTGTCTCTGAAAATTAGTAAATCTGGTAACAAACACATGATAAGAAATGATAGTGACAGTCAAAGTGATGAGAGAGAACTTGATGAACTTGAAGCATTAATGGATAGAAGATTGCATAAAGGTAAAGGAAGATATAAAGGTAAACTAGCTTTGGTATGCTTTAATTGTACAGAAATTGGACACTTTGCTCCCAAATGCCCTAACAGGAAAAATGATGAAAGAAATAATGAAAGATCTAATGATAGAAAGGATGATCAAGAATATAGAAGCAACCGACAGTATGAAAGAAGGAGTAACCAAAATTAAAAAGACAAAGGCAAGAAAGCATGTTACCTTGTTGAAAATAAAGATTAAGACACCGACACTGACACTGATGAAGATATTGAGACACTGTTTGTAGCTATGAAAGAAGATTCAGAAGAAGATGAAAGGTATGTTGAAACAACACTTATTTCTAAAGTTAGCAAGAATGATATTTGGGTTATTGATAGTGATTGTACTCATCATATGACTGGAGATAAACACAAATTTGAATTTCTTGAAGCATTATAATGCTGGATCTGTTAGAATGGGAAATGATACACCTTGTCCAGTGAAAGGAAAAGGGACTATTGCTGAATAATATGATCAAATGTCAGAATGCATATTGGGTGAAAGGACTTAATTATAGTTTGTTGAGTGTTTCACAGTTAAATAACATAGGTCACCGAGTTGTATTTGAGAATAGAAAAGCTAAAATCTATGATGAAGCAAGAATGTTGATTGGCATTGGAGAACAATCAAAAGGTAATCTATTATATCTTGAAACTAGTGAAACTTCTTGTTTGATGGCTAGAAATGAAGATGTGTGGTTGTGGCATAAGAGGTTATGTCATGTGAATTTTGACAACATGGTTAAGATCATTAAGAAAAGGAAAGTAAGAGGCTTACCAAGCATAGCTAAACCTGACCATGTCATGTGCAACAATTGTCAAATTGGAAAAATGTCAAAATCTAGTTTTAAGAGAAAAAAAATTTCATCTAATGTTATTTTGGAACTGGTTCATACCGACTTATGTGGACCTATGAGAACACAAAGTTATTATGGTGATAGATAGTTTATTTTATTTGTTGATGACTATTCTAGAATGATGACTGTCATGTTCTTAAAAGAAAAATCTGAAGCATTTAAGATGTTCAAATGGTACAAAGCTAAAGTGGAAAAAGAAAGTGGTAAAGAACTGAAATGTTTAAGATCAGATAGAGGAGGAGAATTTATTTATGATGATTTCACTAACTTTTGTAATGAGCATGGAATTCAGAGACATGTTTCTGCACCGAGGACACCACAACATAATATGATTGCTAAAAGGAGAAATAGATCCATTGTGGATTGTACTAGAACACTAGTGATTGAAAAGAGTGTTACACAAGTATATTGGAAGGAAGCTGTTAGTACTTTTGTATACACATTGAACCAAGTACAAATGAAGAAATATTCAAACAAGACACCTTATGAGTTATGGTATGGTTACACACCTAATGTGAGTTACTTTAGAATATTTGGAAGTTGATGCTATATTCTGAAAGATGATAGAAATGGAAAATTTGATTCAAAAGGTGATGAAGGAATATTTCTAGGATATTCTACTAAGAGAAAAGCTTATAAATGTTTGAACAAGTCGTCTAACAAGATCATTGAGAGTGAAAATGTAAGAGTTGATGAATTTGCTGAGAAGAATGATGCTAAAAGAAACAGAGAACCAGAAGACTACAGTAGATTTTTTTACATTGAAGATCCTAACACTTTGCCCAAGAAACTGCCTAACATTACCGAGAAACATGGCAATGTTATCGAGCATCAGGATGCACCAACTGAGAATCAGGAAGATGTTGCAACTAGAGATCATAATCATACACCAACTGGAGAACACAATGAAGAACAAACAACTGAATCTATACTTGTAAAATATGTAAGAAGACATCATCCAAAAAATCAGATTATTGGAGACAAGAGAGCTGGCATGATGACATGAAGTAAGTTGAATGATAACACATGTTTGATTTGTGAATTTGAACCTAAAACTATTAGAGATGCACTTGAAAATGATGAATGATTAAGGAAATGAATGAAGAAATTGAGAAGATACAGAAGAACAAAACATGGACATTGGTACCAAGACCGAGTGATAAGAATGTAATTGGCACCAAATGGATATTCAGAAACAAATTGATTGAGAATGGAGATGTTACATGAAATAAGGAAAGACTAGTATGCAAAGGGTATGCACAAGAAGACGGTATTGACTATGGAGAAACTTTTGCACCTGTTGCTAGACTTAAAGGAGTTAGAATATTGCTTTCTTATGCTGCTTACAAAGGATTTAAAGTATATCAAATGGATGTTAAATATTCATTTCTAAATGGGATACTGGAAGAAGAGGTATACATTGAACAACCTAAAGGTTTTGTTGATCCTAATCAGACAAACATGGTATGTAAGTTGCACAAAGATTTGTATGGACTGAAACAAGCACGGAGAGCATGGTATGAAAGACTACACCCCTATCTTATTAGTATTGGATTTGTTAGAGCAAGTGATAACATCAACTTGTACTTGAAAGGAGGAACTGATGATAAGATTATTATTGCTGAAATTTCTTTTGATGATATTATATTTGGAGGTAATGATAACTTATGCAAATCATTCGCTGATGAAATGAGAAAAGAATTTGAAATGTCAATGTTTGGAGAGATCAATTTTTTTCTTGGCTTGCAAATTTTACAACAGGATCAAGGCATATACATTACTCAATCAAAGTATATCAAGGAATTACTGAAGATATTCAAAATGAAAGATTTAAAACTAGTCGGTACACTTATGGTCAGAGGATGCAAATTGACAAAAGATGATCATACAACTGAGGTAAATAAGACCTGGTACAGATCTATGATTGGAAAATTTATGTATGTGGTACACACAAGACCATATATTGCACACACAGTTGGAATTATAGCAAGATTCTCGACTAATCCTAAAGAATCACATATGACTGTTGTAAAGAGAATTTTTAGATACTTGAAGAACATTGAAGATTTGGGATTGTGGTACAAGAAAGAAGGCAAGTTTGAACTCAAAGTTTACCCAGATGTTGATTGGGCTGGGAACATTGATGATAGAAAGATCACTACTGGTGGATAATACTTTATGGGAGAAATATTAGTTACTTGGATCAGTAAGAAGCAAGGATGCATATCTCAGTCAACTGCAGAAGCAGAATATGTTGCTACTGTTGCAAACTGTTCGAACATTGCATGGATAAAAGAACATTTGAAAGGAATGAATGAAGAGATCACTAACCCACTGATAATTTATTGTCATAATACTAGTGAAATTAACATTTCTAAGAACCTTGTGATGCATGCAAAAACAAAGCATATATTTATAAAGTATCACTCCTTAAGGAATAGGTACAAGAAAAACAAGTGACACTGGAATATGTACAATCAAAAGAACAACTAGCTGACATATTCACTAAACCCTTACCAAAGGATACATTTGAGTACTTGAAGAATAGACTAGGGGTCCGTCCCTTGTCTATCGGTCACTAAGTTGACTAGGAGGTTGCATCAACCTACATTTTATCAGAATATAAACCACGTTGATGCAAACTAAGAACTGGACCAACATTGTATATTAGTACATTCAAGGTACCTGATCTGAACTGCAAGCCAAAGATATTTTTGGCTACTAAAGAGCTGTATATTTTCTTTTTGGCATTGATGTCAAAGGGAGTTAAGATTAAATGAAATATCTATCCACTACGAGGGAGAAAAGGAGAAAAGAGAAAGGGAGATAAATGAAAATATCTATCCATTAAAGGGAGAAAATATTCTACAGATAATGGGAGAAAAGACCAATGACATATCTATCTACAGAGAGAGAAGATTCAAGAACAGAAGAGTCGAATCTACAGGGAGAGTTTTCATGGTGAGTATTAATGTTGTGAAGTGATTAAACATATTATATGTACAAGCTAGGGAGAGCTTACCGAGTTACAACATTTTACATATAGTTGTAGAGCTGAAGTTTGGTATTCTATGGCATTTTTCATATTGCATATTTCATATTGTGTTGCCATCAATTCCAAAGGGATAGATTGATGAACTACAACTGATTGTATGTTTGAAGTCATTGAGTTGATGATCAACCAAGTTAGTAATGTGATGATAGACATTAATCAGTTAATCTATTGTCATTGATGTCAACTTTTTTTTATTATCATCATGGTTACAAACATCTATTATGGATTGAAGATCTAGGATAAAAAAATTTTATGCGGTCTGTAATTCAAGAATTCTGTATACACCGAGTCAAAATAGTGGACACCGAGCAAACACAATGTATATCGAGTTTAGTGTTACCGAGCTAGGTATCACCGATGCATCACGGTATTGACTCAGTAAATAAACTGAAGGCTGACCAAAATGACGAGCTGGTAAATTATTTATGATTTTGAGGTAATTGATAAGGTTTTTTATGTTGATCAAATGACTAAAAATTAAAGATGATTGGACGAAGGAGATTGAAACATGTTTTTGACACAACTGCCGAGGAAGGTTGAAGCAACAAAATAAAAAATAGAGATTAAGCGACAAAATCTAAGGATGGAGATTAAACAGTTTATGATGTTTATATAAGAGACAAGAGATTCATTATGAATCAATACATGCGCATACATGCATATTGATGAAGAGATTAGCTTCATGCATGATTGATCAAACTGGTTGAAGACAGAACCGAGCATTTCTGAAGATATCACCGAGCGACAGAGAAAGAGCATTTACCGAGTAGAACAGAGTATGAAGAATCAGAGGAACTAAAGTGAGTATTTATCAGAGGTATTATTGTTCTTAGCATAGATATGCAAATATGCAAATAGAGTTGTATTTGAATCAGATCACTACTGTATCAGTTTAACCATTGTTACAGATAAATATCTTAACCGAGTGGGACTTAATAGTCTTTTTTTCTTATGACATTCAATGAATGTTGATTGTTTTCTTGTTTACCCCATAGTGAATGATTGGTTGAGGGAGAACTATTAGTGATAAATCTTCTAACCAGGTCACACCTAACAGTGTGCATTGTAACCTTTAACAGGGTTGGCTCTTAACCGAGCTCACTTCAGAAGAGTGAATTATTTTGGGTTACCGGTCCCAGGTGGTTTTTCCCTTAGCAAGGTTTCCACGTTAAAAATCTATGTGTTAATGTGTATGGATGTGTTGGATTGTAATTTTAATTTACACATTACTTTATTTGCATTGATCGGTAATCACAGTATATATTTTACTGCTACTCGGTAGATGAGTTGGAAGATGAGTTTGAGATCACAATTTATATTTCACCGAGTTGATTTATATGTTTAAAATTGTTGTTATATACATTTGGGAGTATTTGAGACTGTAGGATAATTTGAACTAACTGATTCACTCCCCCTCTCAGTTATCTAACAACTATAACATGTAAACAGAATAAATGTGTTAATTGTTGTAGTGTTTTAACTGTATATTGCAAGAAGCACAAAATATAGGCGTACGATTATACATATTACTTCTATTTGTTGTATCAGACAGTGGCTCTCCATCTTTAACATGTAGTTGAAATTGGGTTGGTATTTTCTTATGACTTCCCACAAGAATTCCTATTTGTCCCAATTGAATATGTATTGACAAAGTTGATCAATTGGGATATTGTTGTATTAGGTGTTAGTTTGTGTTGCTTGCAGACTTTGTCAATGCTTTCAATTGTGGTTTTAGGAGTGAAATAGAGACAATAGTTAACATCTTTACATTTTCATATTAAAATTTTGTCTTTATTGTGAACTTTGTGAGGACCACATCTTCGCTAGACACTAATTGGGGTAGTATTGTATTAATCAATTTATTCTTCATATTTGATGTTATAGTAATTTGACCAAGACTGTCTACAAGATCAACATGAACTATTGGTGCTTTTGGCTTGCCTATTGTATTTTTAGAAAATGTCAGACCACATGTGACCAATACCTCAAAAGTAATGAAAAATTGGGTTGTACAAATCTCTAATATGCTTGATGCATGGGGTGGCTCTAATTTAGGTTTATGGTCAAGTGTAGCAAAGTTAAATTTGTTGTAACAAAGACAAGTGGTGTGTTTGACAAACCTAACAAAAATATTTCAGAGATCCGCGAAAATAATTGCCTTTTTGTTGTTGCTGATTGTCATTGGTACAAATTGCATTATCTAGAACATTGTCTTGTTGAGAAGTAACTATAGTGAATTGCAATGGAAAGGATGATGAAATTTATAATTGAATTTGACAATACAAAGTAGAAGACAAATGAAGAGTTTTTTGTAGATAAAGAATAAGATAATGCAAAGGAAAAGATGTATGGGAGTACATATTTTCATGGCGAGTCTATTTTTTGAATGATAAGTTCTCTTGGGTTTATTGCATCCTTCATCATGTAGTAGCTAGAGTTTTATATTTAACACTAAGAAATCAAACCTCAATATATCAATATAATGTTTTGCAATGCCATGTAAATATTAATGGAACTAAACTTAGCATAATCTTGCACTAAAATCCAAAATGGATAGCATAGGCATGAATTGAAACAAACAAATTAGTCATCATACCTGCAACCAAAGTTATTGAATCATAAATTTTTCTCAAGCGACAGTATTGTATATTGTCGTGTACTTGCCGCTTACTTGCACACATTATGAAAAATGTGTTAGTAGAGACAAGACACATGGTATGTTTCTAAATGTCATGATATGAATATAACATAAAGTTTTTTTTCAATTTTTATGACGGATTTCTTCTTTAATTTTTAACTATAAAATTTAAAAAATGCTAGCTAGAATATTATGAGTGAACAATAAATATTAGTCATTTTTTATTTTTATTATTAATAGTTAGAGGACAAATCAGATGGCAATCAACAAATAATTCATGTGTCTTGTATCTGCTAACACATTTTGTGTGATATTTACACATATAATGACTGATTTTCTTGTTTCTATTTCTTGATTTAGCTTTGGTGGCTCAACCCTTTGATTTCATATCTTTGTGTGTAGGTGTTTTTCACAAAAGCTAATGGGTTGCTAGATATTAAACATTTACGTTATTGAAAGAAGTTGAGGCAACTTCTTGAAAATGGTAAAATAATTTGTATCAACATTGCATGGAAAGATAGGCATGTAGTAACAATTTAAAAACAACTCTTCTCTGTTGGATTAAATGGCACAAACTACGAAAAAATCTGTGAATTCAGTGGATGACAGCAAGCTAAATTGTTAGAAGGTGGTCTTCTCAAGAACATGATATGCGATTCCATTAACAAATTCTTTTGAAAACCCAAACTATATGGAAGGGTAGACTATTTTCTCTAATCGACTCGAAGCCCTAGCTAATAATGGAAACATTTGTTCTAATCAGGGAAAAGATGAAAGGATTCCTCCCCCACATAGGGCGACCAAACGTATGTCTATTTGGTAAAAAAGAAACTTGCCCCTCGAAATAGGGAAGGCAGTCACCTATATCAATTGGGTTCCAACACAATAACGGTGAAGATGGATGGACTACAGTCCACTATCGTCACATGAAAGAAGCCCCGCTAAAGAAGGTGGAGAAAATAGGGATGATCCCCATTACAAGCGAAATATCTCAACCTTCCCTCCCTCCCCCTTTCTCCATCCTTCAGTAATATACCCGATGACTATTTAAATGATATGGATACTATATATGAACAAAGGGATAACATTGATTCTAATGAAGCACATGAAGAAGAATTAGTTAAAATTATGTAAGCTAAAATGAAAATGCACAGTGAATTGCTTGATGATATAATGATGGTACATAATTACGTTATAAAAGAGCTAATAGCTTGGATAAAATTATAAGATCAATCAGTTGCAGAAGATGTAAATAATAAAATTAATAAGGGTAATAATATGGATAATACAAGAATTAATATTATAATAACTCCTAAAGATAAATCAGGTGGTATACCTCCCCTTTTTGAATCTCAAATCCCCCTAGAACTAGAGACAATCTATGATATGATGGGTATCAATCAAGATTTTGAAGATGAGGTAAGAATTGAAATTAATGATCAACAACTTAAGACAAACAACGATCTAATTCTAAACTTATTAAATGAAGAGGATGAGGAAGTTGTACTAAACAGGATAGATGTGGTAAACCAAAATGTATTGAGCAATGCTCAAAATAATACCAACCTGGGAATCACCTTCACCATGAAGGGAGTTGACACGCCCAACTATGGAAAAACACTCCAAAAGAGATGTAGGAAATCATTGACAAAACTTAGGAAAAAAGATGGCGAAGTGGAAAACCAATCTAAGCTACCTACTTCATTTTATGTAAGGAAGGGGAAGTACCTTACCAGGGCCCAATGGAGGTCACTACATGGAATTAAATGCCCCTAAAAAACAACGTCTTTTGAAACACTAACTTAACTTGTTTGAGTTTGAAATAGTTTTTTTTACAAGAAATTAAACTCAATAAAGATAAGAATATTAAGTAAAGTAGGAGAATTGGCATTTGGAAGCTAGACAATGTTAATGTGGAAACTACTTCCGGTGGTCTAGGCATTATTTGGGACCCAAGGAAAATAAAATTTGAGGGGGAAATATATAATCCTCACTGGATGAGAGGTTGGGTCAGAAGTATTGAGAGCGACCTCTCCTTCTATTTAATTAATGTTTATGGACCAATAACAACAAGTGGTAGGAGAATATTATGGAATGAAATAGGTAATTTCTTTCAAAACTATTCTGACAGAAACATCATCTTAGGTGGATATTTTAATGCCATAGCAGATTTACAAGAAAAAGAGGAGCTATTGAGATGGAAAATCAATCAATTATATATTTTAAGGAATAGATTTTTAAAAACAATTTAAATGACATTAAAACTAGCAATGGAATATACACTTGGGAAAATAGAAAATATGAGGTTGATAATATTGCATAAAGATTAGATAGATTCTTTTTTGTAGGAAGTCTTGCCTCCTTTAATCACTCGCTCTCCTCATCTATTCTTACCATTTCAGGATCAGACTACTTTCTTGTTTGATTAAACATTATGGCAGAAACTAAACCAAGTAGAAACCCTTTCAAGTTTGAAAACATGTGGTTACTGGATAACAATTTTCTTAACCTACTAGAGCAATGGTGGCAAGAGGGACATTTCGAAGGATAAAAAAATGTTTTGTTTTGTCTCTAAAATCAAAGCTTTAAAAGCCAAAATTTTATAGTGGAATAAGAGCTATTTTAAGAACATTTTTGAGGAAAATTTTGAAGTTGAAAAAAATATTCAGGATTTAAATGAAGAAGTATTATTAAATGGAATGGATAATGATTTATATTTTAGAGAAAAAGACCTATTAAAAAAACATGAAGATTGACTAACCAAAGAAGAAACCTTATGGAAATAAAAATCCAGAGAAGATTGGTTAATGGATGGTGACTGAAACACTAATTGTTTCTACAACAGCACCAAAGATAGGAGGAACATAAACATAATAACCAAAATTAAGGAGTGCCAGGGGAACCTCATTGAAAACCCTAATGACTTAGCAAAAGAAGAAGTTGCCTTTTTTTAAAACACTCTTAATAATTGGGAGTCTTCAAACCCCACTTCTCAATAGAAGCTTTTGAAAATATCCCTAAATTAATAATTGCTGAAGATTTTAAAAAAATGCTAAACAAAAGTTTCTCCAAAGAAGAGATCAAACTGCCTTTTTTCAGATGCATCTAGAGAAAGCCCCCAACCTAGATGGTTTCCTAGCCGGTTTTTTCCAAAAATGTTGGCACTTCTTGGGGGATGAATTATGGGAAATGTTAGTTCTTTTTCTTGCAATCTCCTTTTCTAGATGAGATTCTGAGACCAGGCTATGGGATTACAAACCTAGGACACAAACTCAACATCCTTAGCAGAAAGGAGATAAGACAAAGCTAACATCGACAAGGTTCAAAGACCTTCTACACTTTGAGTTCCACATCACTCAGGTGGGCACTACCTAATTAGCACACATAGCTCCTTTGTGACAAACATAGCTTGCAGATATATAACTGTGGAATAGCTTTCAAACCTTTTGGTAACATGTACCTTAGTGTTTTACCAAATCTCATGCAATATCCCACTTGCATAGCTCCTAGTATGTCTAAAAACTAGAATTATCCTAACTCCTATCAACATGAAAGGGAAATGATTTTCATTTATGATTTGATTAGTGGATCCCTGAAATACCCCAGATCTCTCATAGACCAGTGCCTTATCCAATAGGCAACAGATTCAAACATAACATTGCAAAGAAGATTATGAATAAACAAGACATCACAGTCTAATATGTCTAATGCCTTACATCAAACATACCCCCATCAATAAAGCTCTACTTGTGAATCCACTAGTGTATTCAAACATGCAATTACCTACTCAAAGTATTTAACCCTTCCCTTGGAAGAGACCTTGGAATAGATAATACATTGATCAACATCCACTAAAAGATAATTTGACATACCCTTGATACCCCAACTCATACATATCTGAAGACAAATCCTAAATCATAGTCATCCTTTAAATGACTCCATTGCCGATCAATAATGGACAAAACCAAAAAACCCTTGATGCCTTAGTCTCTATGATTCAGAAATAAAATGGAGACAACTTGATAACAAAACAACTGCACTAAAATTTCATTCATGAAGCTTATTGTTACAATGTTGTCCTTCCCTGAAACTAGAAAGGAAACTAATAACACCCTATATGAAGAGAAAAGGCATAAATATTTACAGAGGAACCACACTTGGAACCTTCTTTGAAGTCTTGCAGAGAAATGGGAACCCTAACCATAGAGAAAAGAAAGATACATATAGCAGAAGAAAACCCTAAAAATGATATCTAATTGACATTTGTCTTTTTGCATCCAATTCATACTTATCCTTCTTTCTCCATCGACCTGATCTTTCTTCAAAAGATCTAAAATACAATCTGATATGAATATCCCCTTGACTGAAACCATTAATGTAGAAAAGACAGGAAGCGGTCTAGGTTACAGAACATATACAAATCTAAACAAAAAACCCTAAAACACCACCACATGATATCAATGAAACCACAGTCAACAGAAAACATCCCCTCAGCACCGTATGACTTCAATAAATCGACCCAAAAGATCAGATCGATCATCAAATAGCTCTATGATTTGGAAGCCAGCGCCACCGCCTGGAAATATATTTGAATATTTAAATATCCAGTTCTAATGGCTACAGGTGGCACAAAAAAATTTATCAACGACCGAGATAAAACCCTCTCTTCACATTAAAACATGACCGTCGATCACCTTTTAAAAACCCAAGCATCAAGTAAAAAAGATTACTTGAGCCCAGTCAACTTCCATTGACCTCCACATGGCACCTCCCCATTGGGCCTTAGAACCATTTGTTCCTTAACTTTCTACATAGGCCCCACACTCCTTACCATCGACCTAGATGCATGGCAAGATATCCCCATCGTGTGATGCATATCTTCCCCGAGTCTTTCCTTTGCGCAATGATGACAACCGCTGGATCCTTCCTAATCTGAGTGTCCCTTAACATCGCCTTACCTCCGCTCGGGTCCTATCATTGTCCATGTATCACCTCCTAGT
>MU225073.1:190318-206898 GCA_018584345.1 Thuja plicata
TATATATATATATATATATATATATATATATGGGTTACATATGAAGTAATATGGAAAATAATTATTCTATTTATAGGGAGGCACAAACAAATTTTTTGCATTCAAAAGTGGGAAATGAAAAAGGAGCAGGTGTTTCATAAGATGATGTTGATGCGGAATCTCCAGCTTGTGATGTCCCATTAGAAGTTGTTATTACAAATAATCAATATGAGGAATTGGGTGAGGAGGAAGATTCATGGTGCCAGAATGGGCATGATCATTGTGAAGATAAGGTGATGGTTTCTATGCAGCCTTGTGAAGAGAATGGTGATTTGTCATGTGTGGGTAATGATTGTGAGAATACGAACTTGTTTGAGACAATGATGAATTCTTTTATCATAGATAATGATGATGTTAACATAGATATGTTGGAAAAGAAATGTTCATCCAAGTAATTTACACCAAATAAAGATCAAGGGAAACCTTGTGGTGATTATAATTCAAATAAAAGGCTTAGCTATGCTGGTGAAGATACACATGTATTTTAGTTGTAACAACAGTGCAATAATGATGGCAATGTTGTTGATTCAATTTGCATGTTTACATCCTATGATTTACCAGGTGAAGTGCTTGATCCTAAGATATATGAGGGTTTCTATGAACTAGAGTGTGAGATAGTGGCAACTCATAATGTTTTTTAAAAGTATTTTAATGTGTGAGTTTCCAGTAGTAAACAAGAATAATCCAATTCATCAGATGGATAATGACCCTGATTGTGGTGGCTCCATAAATAAACTTGATGATATACATCATGATCTTAGTCATGATTTTGAAATTGATGGTCATGTGGATTATGAAAAAGTGTATGAAATTTCTGGTGATGGGTCTTTTTCAAACTTGCATGAACTTGTTTATGAAAGTTTCCAACATGGTATTTCATGTGATATAAAGACAAGAGGTGACCACTTTCTTAAAATAGAAAAGGATTCATTTAGAGTTGATATGAATGCTAATTGTTCTAATGTGGCTAATACAAATATTGAGATGCTATCTTGTAGTGAAAATATGGATGATGCTGATAGAGTTTCATGCAGCACTGAATTGGGTCAAGATAAAGATGTAGATAGTGAGCCTCATGTTGACTTACTTGGACCACAATTTGATTTATTTTATATGGAGGTAGATCAGAGTTGGAATGATATGCTAGACAATTTTTTTCAGCCAAAGGTGTGTTTTTTCATTCAAGAGTGGGGTGTGAAGGATGTTGACATGTTGAAATTAGTAAATATTGAAAGGATTGAGTTTACCCAAGGTTATATTCAATACGATCTTATTCCTCAATTGCATTAGTTAATAATTAGTGATCGTCCTTTTTCTTTGCAAATTATTTATGCTACTAGGGTTGATGATGACAAACATCAAGTTGAAAATGAGTATTTTCTCTTTTAAGTCCAGCATGGTGATTTTTTTCAAAGGTTTTCTAATGGACTGGATTTTGGGGAGTGTTTTGATGGGTCTGACATTAACTTGCCATGTAACTTTGACTCTGTAGTGCTAGATGATAAAGTCCCTTGTAATGAATATATTTTTAGTGATCTTGATAGCATGCAGGAGGGAAACAAAAATGGGTGGTCTAATGATGTTTCAATTAAACTAGACTATGAATGTTTTTCTTTCTTAGATCAGCCAGTTGAAATATTTCTTGAGTATGGAGGTGGAGGTCACCAGGGTATTCTTGCAAGTCCTATACATTTTTTAGATGAACTATAATTTACAAAGTGTTCTATAGCTCAATACATTCTAGGCTTGGTGATCCAATTATGTGAACAATATGGCTATGAGGTTAAGAGTGGTAGAATGCTAAATTTTGCCAAATGTTTCCAGTTGGCCCAGGTGTTGATTGGTATTTTTATTAGATTTGTCATGTTGTTGAGAGATCAAAATCAAGCCTTTGATAGGGTCAAATGATATTTTTATTTGTTTTTTTTGGAAGAGGGGTTTCAGATTAGGGTTGCTAGAGATTTCCTGGTCTGCGTCCCAGAGCTGGTATTCTAACGTTGATATCATGGTCAACCTTCCCCAATAGGAGCCACTATTAGTACTCTCATTTCTAAGGGTACCATTTTAAACTTTTTTCAGAGCTTAAACCATCTTTCATGCAGGATTTTCAGTGTTGCAGAGGGCTTACATGGTTTTATATCAGATTCAGATATTGTAGAGGTTTGAAATGAAGTCTTTCGATTGTACAAGGGTTTTTGTTACATGATTAGATCGGGTGGAACTAAACAGTTGAATTGATGGTGTTGTTGCTCTGAGTTTTGTATGGAAGTGGCTAAGGCCATTTATCCTACATTCATAATGCGGGGGATAAAATTAATGTTTTATAATTGCATGTATATATGTTAAGTGCCTTAAAGGTGTGCAGTTTTTTAGCTAGTGAGGTTAAGTGGTTGGCGGTTAGTGGAAGCTTGTTGGTGGTTAGGAAAGACAGTTTTGTTGGGCACATGGTTAGAGGAAAAACAATGAAGTATTGACGTGTGGTGATAAAGACTAGTTGGATAGAAATCCAAGCAGGTGGACACATTGACAGATGGTGGGCTCTCTTGTGATTGCATGATCCTGGTCACAAGAAAAAAAAGGTTTCACGTGATCACGCAAGAGTGANATATGGATGGGGCTGGCCAGATAGATCAATGATGTGGCATAGATCTTGATGAATCAGAGCATGTCACCTGGAAATAATGGAAAATGAAGATGATGTACAAGAATGGCACATGGAAAACTAATAGAGGATGTCAAACCACAGTGTCACGAGGTTATACTATAGCTAGAAATTTTTCTAACAAACTACGGTAACCCGTCATGTGTCCATGATTGTAAGAGAGAGAGAGAGAGAGAGAGAGAGAGAGAGAGAGAGAGAGAGAGAGAGAGAGAGAGAGAGAGAGAGAGAGAGAGAGAGAGAGAGCAGGTGCAATCCTTGTGTTGAGATGATGAACATATGGACGCACAAACTTTTTAGATTTTATCATGTGGTAGGAGTTTTTGTATGATAATCAAAATAGTATTGACTAGGGTCATTAGTATTTTTTGGCTCTATTATCTCATTGATTGACCTTTTTTGTTTGAAGAAAGGTTGCCAAGAATGGATTTAAAGATAGATTGCCAGAAACGGATAAGTATGTTATGGAAATAATGTTAGAAAGACCAGTATGATAAGCCTGCCATGAGAAACAACAAATATTCAGCGTATTTGAATTTGTAGAGCATCATGGTGTTTCAGTAAAATTGCAATGGATTGTGACATGTCTTTGATCACTCGTTTCTTTACACCTGCAGTTACAGACAGTGAAAGGTAATTATCAAAGCACCTTCTACAGGGGTGGACATGGATTTAGAAATTACAAATACAACCATTCCATGCCCTGTTTGTCAAGTTGTTGAAAATGGATATTGTTAAGGATTCATAGTGTCTCTGGGTATAGATGTAGAAGGATTATTGGGACTGATTGTATGTGGAGAATGCATTGTTTCTAAAGAGATAATAAAATGGGAATGGGTTTCTAAACAGGTTTTAAAAGGAGGACTGACTTGCAAACTTGCAAATCATTCGAGCTTCACCTTTTTTATACCCTTTGACTCAAATATATTGGTTCATTGGAAAGAGAAGAGGTCAAGGTGATGTCGATTACTTGGGTCTATCTTCCTGAATTATTTTTAGTGCATTAGGGTATCCTTGGAAAATATTCGATGGAAATCTTGCATCCTCACTTCTCTTGTATTGCAGCCATGTACTGTGTTATATTGGCCTGACTCTGTCGTTTGTTTCTTCTAATAGTAAGATTCTTGTTCCCAACTGATTCAGTTGATGCGTACTAGAATTTTTTAGAGGAGCAACATATCCTATATGGAAATATTTTTACTTCCCTGTCAAGGATATAATTTTTTTTTAACTATGCAGGTAGGAACTACGATGGATTAGTTATGGTTGCAAGTTGAACTATTTGTTTTCTTCTTATCTATTTGTCGTATGGTTTAAGATTGTAATAGATCTTTTTCTTTTCTTGCCTGAAGCTTTCTGCCCCCCTTGTCTTATAAAAGGGGATTTCAAGGCCTAAAAGAAGGGTTCCAAGTTGATGGTCCCGGTAGCAAGTCTTAGCTCGGAAGAAATAACACTGTAATTTTCCATAAAGTAATTTTAAATGAATCTCTGTAAATCTTATGAATTTCTTCTTGGAGATTGAAATTTGTATGGTATGGCATAGATAGAAGAGGATCTTATTGATATATAGTACTATCTCAGATCTCTCCAATGCATAATGGTGTTATGTCTTGAATGAACATAATCACGAGTTTTATCCATTCAGTGGATTGTTGTGATGCATGTGATTTTTGCTTCATGATTTGATCCAAAGAGGTAAATTAAATGCTTGATTAAGATTACAGACCTGGCATGGTTATACAAGGATTGGGGTAAGTAGGTTGGGCTGGGGTTTTTGTTGAAAGGATATTGTAAGTCAATATCCTTTGATCATATGCTACAAATGAAACTCTTTTGTGATATATTGTACTACTAATGACTCTGATATCCAATGGGATAAGGCACTGATCTTAGATTTTGGGGTGTTACAAAGATATTGTTATTCAACTTCTTGTTGTTACTTGCTGCAACAAAATTCATTAAATCATGAATACCTTTACTTTTACTATGTGTTGTTAAATTATTTCATCTCATGCACCAAAGGGTTGATGGTCAATATATATTTATCCATTATCTGGTATCTCTTAGTTTTGTTGAGCCTTGTATGAGATTTATGCTTATATTAATGCCAGACACAGTTTAGTCTATACTCAAAGGGCATTAAAGGGAGTCCCCCCTTGGTCTTGCAGAACCTGAAGTGTAGAGGGACAATTTAGTGTCCATGTTAGTTGGTCCAATCACCTTAAATATTTTGAACACTGGAGTTGGCTACTCTATAGAATGCGTTAAAGGGTACACTAGTAGCTTTGTAAGTGTAAAACATTTTCAAGAACCAAAATGTTCCATCAATACCCTTTTTATATAAGAGACCTTGTGAAATCACATACTTCCTTACCTTTAGTCTCAGTATATATTTGTCTTTAGATGTGAGGTGCTCTAGACGATCTGCATATGTCAGGTAATAGGCCACATTAGAGAACCATTAATCTTTTAAACTTACCTATAACACATAAGGTGGTTCTTCTATTGTTTTGTCTAAACCTTCCACATTCTCAGCCATACGCTTGCACAAACCCTGCCCTTAGACCAGTTTAGTAGGCTTGATTGTCAAGTCATACTCTTGAATCTTGGTTAGCTAGGTTGCCCTTTTGTTCATTGCTACTTCTTGTTGTGTCAATATTCTCTTCACTGTTGAGTCAGGTACATACACCACTGAATGAGAATGCAAAATATAATATCTATAATGTTTTACGGCTTTAACAACCACGAAGGCATGTTTCTTAGTCAATGAATATTTCAATTAATGTTTTTTTAGTAGAATGCTCGTGAACGCAATGGGATCCTCAGAGCCGCCTTCATTCTTTTGAACCAGGATACTTGACAGAGTATGTTCGGAGGCATAGAAATAAATAATGAAATATTTTTTAAAATCAGGATTGACTAGAGTGGATGCATTGGCTATAGAATTTTTTATATGATCAAAAGGTTTCTTTTCTTCTTAGATCCATTTAAACATTTGTTTTCAACTCACCATATCCATGATATGCTTGGTAATTTTGGAAAAATCAAGTACACAACTTCTTAAGAAATTATTTTGACCAAAGAATGATTTCACTCCACTTCGGCTTGAGAGTAAGCTCAACTGTTGGATTGCAAACACGTTCAGGATCTATTTTTATGCCATCCTTAGAAACTATATGGCCAATCAATTTTCCCTCTGTCACACGAAATTTTGATTTCTTGGGGTTTAAGAATATGCCATGATCCCTACACCTCTACAACACATTTTTCATATCTTTCAAATGACTCTTTCTCTTCTTTGAGAAAACTATTAGATCATCCAAATATAACATAATACTTTTATTTCTCAAGATCTAAAGGATGAGTTCATCGCTCATTGAAAGTTTATCACAACATTGAGCAAACTGAAGGGCATTCTATTGTAGGAGAAGGTCCCCCATAGTGTGATAAATTGTTTTGTGTTGGTCTATTTTGGAAACACTTATCCGGTTATAACCAGAAAAACCATTGAGCATAGATATCATTTTTATCTGACTACATTTTGGAGCACATGATCCATAACATGGAGAGAATAGGTATCCTTGATGTATCCTAGTACCCCTTATGACCCCTTAGAACCCCTATTTATGAGCCCTTACCATACATTAATAGATGGTAAGGGGTCATAGGATACATTAATCTATATTAGGACTCTTTAGGACACCTTTCAATCCCTTGTGACACCTATGTATGGCAAGAGGTCCTAAATGATTTTAAGGGGTCTTAAGGGTTCCTAAGATATCTTAGGACCCCTTAGTACCCCTTACCATGTATTAATATATGGTAAGGGGTCTCAATGGGTCCTAGGATACATTAATGTACCTTAGGACCCCTTACCATACATTAATGCACAGTAAGGTGTCCTAAGGGGTCTTAAGGAGTCCTAGAATAGTCCTAGGATATATTAATGTATCATAGGACCCCTTAGGAATCCTTACCATACATACATTAATGTATGGTAAGGGGTCCTAAGGGGTCCTAGGATATCCACGGATTCATTACGACCCCTTAGGACCCTTTACCATACTGTAATGTATGGTAAGGGGTCCTAAGGGGTCGTAAGAATTCCTAAGATATACATCAATGTATCCTAGGACCCCTTACCATAAATTAATTACTAACACATCCTAGGATGCCTTATGACCCCTTGTGAGAGAGAGAGAGAGAGAGAGAGAGAGTATATTACATTGTTTCATACCTCACATATGACATGCACCATANATTCCTAAGATATACATCAATGTATCCTAGGACCCCTTACCATAAATTAATTACTAACACATCCTAGGATGCCTTATGACCCCTTGTGAGAGAGAGAGAGAGAGAGAGAGAGAGAGTATATTACATTGTTTCATACCTCACATATGACATGCACCATATATGGTGTATGCCATATGTGAAGTATGCAATAATTTGATATATAGGAAATATGGATGATTTCGGAGCTTTTTGTCTTATATATGGCGCATGCCATTTTTTTTGTACACTAAATATGGTGTGTGCCTTTTTAACTGCATTGGGAAACACCAAGCCTAAGGCTTATATTTTCCTTGGGAATCCAACCCATAGGCTTGGATGACTCAAATAGGTCTGAGACGTGATTTCTAGCAAACATACAAAAAATACAATTTTTCATGTGTGTTGCCTGTTAGGTTTGCACGTGGTTCAACAACAAAAAAAGTAGACAACATCTTATAGAGCTCTCTGTTAGCTATCTATCAATATAGTTTGTTTTGAATTCTGACTATGTTTAGATTTTCATCCCTAATTTCTTTTGTAAGTATGTCCATTTTTGTCAAAAACCAATGAGTACTATTATGGGCATAGATTTTGCCTCGTTTATTGGATTTTAAAAAAAGTTACTTTTTTGGAAACTAAACTCCATTCTACACACTTTAAAAAAATTGATTTTCTATTAGTTTTCAATGATTTCTAGGGGGAGCACACTCAGATTTCATGCTTTCAGGATGTCTCCACTTCAAAAATTTATAAAAAATTATATGTACATAAAAAAATTAGCAAAAAAATGTGGGATAAACTACGGAGTGTTAGCTAACTTCTTACTAAAGTGATTAAAAAAAATTAGAAAAAAGTTAACATTATAGGGGAAGCACTCCAGACGCTATGTTATGTTTTTTTTTACAAAAAATAGGACCACTTTTTGTGCTCCCCTTTTTGAGGGCCTTAATCTCCAACATTTAAAAAAAAATAGCAGCTTAGAAACTAGATCCAGAGTACCACGACTCTTGTTCTTATCGCATCTTTAATCTTTGACTCTAAGTACCTTCAATTTTTTGTGGAAGTTTAGATTTTTCTGATTTCAGGGAAAAAGTAGCATCTTATACCCCCTTTTTGGTCCCCCATCTTTGCACACTTACCCAATTTTCCCCATAATGAAAAATTATCACAATCAATCATAGTATCTATCAGTCTTTAGCAAGTCATGGTAACTTTGAGCATGACTTCTTTTGGCCTCACATGTCTCAACCATTGCAACCTCACCAAAACATTATTTTATTGTCTTATCAAAACTATAAACTGAAAGGAAACTAAGTGTACAAAAAATAGTTCCCTACGCTAAACTCCTGAGAAGAGGATCGTGCAAATTCAGATTTAACCCTTATCAATTATAGAATGATAATACAATAACATGCATACATAGAAAAATGAGAATGACACAATGATTTACCCTGGGGAAAACCTTTCGGTAAAAAAACCCCAGCACTCCAAAACCTACACAATGTATTAATCAAAACTATTACTATTTACAATACACTTGTAATGCAAGTTCTTCCAGGAGATAATCAACGCTTGAAGACAAATCCGGTAGCATAACATCATAACAACAATACACTAACTTCTCTTCTGATTTGCAACCCTAAAAAATGCTTATATCATGCGCTTCCATTTTTAGGGCAAAATCCAAAGGCGGTCGTATTAGGGTTTTACCATTCTCCGAGAAAATAGGAACCTGGAAATTTTTTTGGGGGTGATGCCCCGAACCCCATGTTTGTAGAAGAGTGTACAATACTCAACATGATTAGCTGCCACATGTCTTGCATGTCTTCACCCATCATCGAATATTTCACAATTAGCTCTTACAAATATTAATGACCGTCATAGGAATCCGTCATAATCGTTTCAGTCATGATTACCTTACACATTGTCCAAAGTGCTGACATTTGGCAAATAACCTCTACCACAGAAAAGGGATGCCTAGATCCACCTAGACCAAGTTTGATCATCCTTGTCATCTTTCAAGTGGAGTGAAAATACAACATGTCCACTCAACTAAATGACAGAACGAATATCAAACTTAAAAAAATTATTTGCAAACAATTAATTATAAAACAAATAATATCAAATGTAAGGAAATATACAAGGTTGAGACACCTTATTCCTAACATAAACATCAAATAATTTCCAAATTGAGAAACCCTAAGTATGTCTCATCTCTATGTCTTGGACCTGGTCTCCTTTTTACACCTTGTATTCCTCCTATTTATGGCTCTATTCCATGTCCTATATCCTATAAACATTCAACATCGTCTATTTCTCAAATTAGTAATGTTCCTTTTGTTCCTCCTACTAAGGAAGAAAAGGAGCCCATGTTGATAGACCCTAAACCTTCCCAAGTATCAAGCAACACCATAATCAAATGAAACTGATGTACTCATTCTTGCCACCATAAGCTGTTGGTCCCGCTGAGAGGGGGGTGAATCAGACAAATCAAACTTAAACTCTTTAAAACTGAACTCACTAATTCACTCAGTAAGTACTGAATATAGTTAATAACCAATTCACCAAATAACATAAGCAACAATAAATCATTCAAACTTAGAAACATTAGATTAACTCATTAACACATGACATAACTCATTTGACACAAGATTTAACTCATAGACACGGAATTTAATGAGGAAACCCAATTTGGGAAACACCTCTGTGGGAATTGTAACCCACAATAACAATGTACCCTTCTGAAGTACGCTCAGTTAAGAACTTATCCTGTTAAAGATTACAAACACATTTGTTAAATGTGACCCTGTTAGGGGATTTATCTCAAATCTGTTAAGATCTTCACCTTGTTAGGAGTGGCCTTGTTAGAGGTCTTCAAAAATTATTTTCAAATTTCACCTAAGTCTAGGTTTTACAAATAGGACGGTTAAATCCACTCGGTTAAGAGATTTCTCTGTTACAAATATTAATAAGCAACAATAGCTTTGATCTGTAAAAATTAGCAACTCACTTTGCTTGGATCAAATCCTTTATGCTCAATTGAATACTAGCATCACATACTCCATTGATCTTTTTCTCATACTGTAGATTCTTTGATCTGTCTTTCTTTGTTCTGCTCGGTAAATGTTGTTCTTCAGCTTCTTTTCTTCTTTTCTCAATTCGCCAGTAGCCTTTTACTCCATGTAATTCGCATTCCTTATATAGACATACTTTTGCCTCTTAATCTCCTTAATTTTATTTTCCTTCCTTTGTGCTCATTCGTTTGATCATCCTCTTCAAATTTCTCAACTCGGTAAACCAAATCACTTTTACCTCAGAACTTGTAACTTTTCTTAGAATTTCACTTTTTTGTTTAACTGCTTGATCTTTGCCTTTGATCTTCACATTGAATTTTCCCGCTCGTATATCTTGTAAAAAACTTCATCTAATTCATTTCCTCATCCAGCTCATCATCACTTCGCATTAAATCATCATTTAATACCAGTATACTAAACTCAGTAAAACTTGCTTTGCAACTTGGTAACTGACTTCTTCATTACTTAGTGTCTAACTTGCTTTCGGTGCTCGGTGCTTGGTAACTATAACCGACTCACATAACATTCTACTGACTGACTCAGTCTAGCTTGGTAAAGTATCTCTTTCAGTCATAACTTAATTTATTGCAATTCCCGACTTGATCAATCAAATGTACCGATTTGATAACATCAAATATATAGTAGAAAAAAACTAAAACATCATTACTTCATCATTGTCTGATATGTATTTTTCACCCCTTTAACTTCTCCTCTTAAGATATGGCAACACAATAAAAATCAATTAATCAATTGCTTGACATCAATGACAAAACAACAACTAATATAACCATTTCTACAATCATGATACTCGGTATCACTCGGTCTTCATCATCTCCATCAGATATTCATCAGTTAATCAACATAAACGCTATGCTAAAGCTCATGAGTTTATTTCCCAAACCATTTCCTCTCCTAAGATACCTAATGATGCTTTGGTTCCATTTGGCCAACCTATACATAGCCGAAGAGAGGAAGCAAATCTTAAGAAAATTAAATTACGTAAAAAAGATTATGATTCTCTTCGTATTAAAGATTCTATTATAATTAGCAGATAGACTATATTACGTGTTTTTTTCACAAAAACTTGTCTGATGCTGAATACTGTTTAAAAGTTGTCTGAATACCATTGAAAACCCATTGAAAAGGGTATTATTGGTTTTCAGTTGTTATAAAAAAATTTCAGTCAGAAAATCAACGTCGAACTGAATCATATCAAATTTCATTTAACTTGAGCTGTGTAATTTATACTACCACCAGACTAGATTAAATATAGTATCAAACAAGTGTACAATTCGATTGCAATCTTTTGTAGTAAATGCAAGATATCTTTTTGGATTCATCTTTGCCACCGCCTACACCACACAAAATTATTATTAAAGAGATTTCAAATCTACTTGAGGAATGTGGTATAGCTTCGACAGAGAATGGTCTCGATTAAAACAAGGAAATCATATTTTATACAATGGAATATTCAAGGGCTTTCTTGGACATGTCAGTGGGTGGCACACTAGTGGATCAAATCTTGATGGAGTTGCTCCTAGATGTGACACTGAAGAAACTTGAGGGCACTCCAATGTAGACTACCCCTTGACCACTTAGTCTTCTAAGCCTCCATTTTCCTTAAAATGAATATTGTTGGTGTCATCCATAACATCCATGTTTTCAACCAATGAAAATATAATTAGTAGCAAGGACAATTTGAACCATTTAAAGGGGTGGATTGCTTACCTTGGTTGTCCCTTTTGTGATTGTATGTTCATCTTATGTATACATTGCAATATAGGAATATGCAAAGTTTTAATTGGTTTTCCAAACATTCAAATCTATTTCTGGTTTTTATTTTGATTTATTGATGATAGATTGAAATGTTGCAGGTCTCTAGAAAGAGTTTCCCTCTAAGGCAGAATACATTTATGATAAAGTCCAAATTACTATAACAGTACTCCTTGCCTTGTAAAGATTTCAAATAAAATTGTCTGGTAGATTTAAGGTTTCAAAGGCTTCCACAACAAGCTCTTGGAAAATGTCCAGTCTTAGGTTACACTTGGCTCTCATTTTAGTTTTCCTTTTTCCTTTTCCTCTCTTTTATCTCAATTTTTTTTGGTGGAGTGAGACATCAAAGGGATGCTATAGTGAAGCCCCCAGAGCTCATTTTCATTCTCTATTATCTGTTATTTTCTATAAACAATTATGAAAACCTAGCGGATCAACAGGCAACCTTTATCCATCCTTCTCCTCTTATGGATGTAGCATTCTTCAAGACACTCTATGTATGTCTACTGTATATACATTTAGTATGGGAAATGCTTGAAATAAAATGTTTTTAATGTGATTTTCTTGAGAAATCTCAATTTTAAGGTTTTTGATATATCTCTTACCCGCTCACACACTTGATTGTAAATAGGCCCTCTCTTGTCCTCTCCTCCCAAATCTAACTAGGTTGCATAAAATCCCAACAATTCTTTTACTCAAGACTGGTTCACTACAAAAAAATAAATCTCCATAGCTATATTTTTACTTCAACTATGGAGAAGGTTGCAAGATGATTCAACACATTTTATCTGTTTGTTTTGACCTTGTAAAACCTAAACTAAATACGAGCATGGAGAAATAGGATAGATAGCGCTAACCATTGTAATTATGAAGTCTCTAGAAACTACGGTAAAAAGTAATGTATGTTCGTCCACTATTCATATTTTTTAAAATATTAACTTATATATTTTAAATTAAATTTTAATCCTTATTTAAGTTTTCAATGTACTACATCATCACGTAGGCTAGTGCTACAATTATTGGTCGCATCATTTTTATTTGTTTTGTATAAGCATGAATTTGGAGCTTTTACCCCATATTTTATGACTTATATTTATTCGTGTGGTGAAATTTTGTATTCAATATGAAACCTGCCATGTGCCTTTTAACTTGGTTGTGCCCCAATACAATCAAGCACCAATTTTGGAATTTCATTTTCCTATGAAACACCGTGTTTATTAAATTTAACCATTCAGTTATTGTGTAGTTGAGTCCTCTCTGATTATTAATTTGCACCATTTAGTTTGTTTGTAAAATTGTGATTCAAATGGCTATTATTGTCATATATTAATATTTGGCCACTCCATGATAAATGTCTTTGTGCTAGGCTTAGAAACTTTTTTTTGTGCCATTAAAGTCCTTAAAAATTGATTGTGTCAAGACTCCATCCATGACTCCTATTGAATATGCATATAAAAATTGTCATGGCCATAGCATGCTTGAAATACCCAGCACACAAAAAAGCCCAAATATGATGAAAATACAATCAAATATTTTGCATGTTGTACAATCAAATTTTGGTTAGATTCGTTCAAATTAATCTTTTCTATATCTATACACTCTTGTTATTAGTAGCATTGATTATAAGACCTATTTTTTTTATAGATGGCAAGCTCCACAACTAAAAATCCTCGAGTTGAATCCAATGCATAGAAAAAAAACAATTCAAGCTATGGATATACAAATGACTATTGAACCAACCGTTATTCATTCAAACCATCACTACATTATAACACATGAATCTCAATGTGCATCAATCAACTCACAAGAAATGATGCAACATCTTAACAATAAGAGACAACATTACCAAATTCTAACAATAACTTTAATGACTTCATATATATATATATATATATATATATATAGTGTGCTTCACAAACAAGTATAAACTCATATGTTCACAAGTCCATGGTGTATAGGTGTAGATTTACATTTGATAGAGAAATTTTTCGAGGTTACCAAGATTATATTTCCTCACCTACAATTCCTTCTCTTAACACACATTGTTTTTCTATACTATGTACTTTTAACATAACAACAACTATGCGCTTATGATGTAATTCTACTACCTTTTTATTTCCATGTGTAGGAAATGAAAAATGAACAAGCAAAAGAATCTTTCAAGACTCATTCCATAAAAACAAATTTACAATTGAAAATAAACAAATACGTAATACATAGATTTTAAAAATATTGTTTTGATTTGAAAGTTTTATTACAAATTTATATATACAATAAAGAATATAGCTTTTTAACATCCTAATTGAAATATGTTTTAAAATTGGACTTAACCCTTGCACCCCCTTTTGATGCAAGTGCTAATTAATTTAAATATAATGATTCTAATGATATGTATGGGAATATGATTTATATCAACTTAACCCTTGCACCCCTTCTAGTACAAGTGCTAATTAATTTAAATATAATGATTCTAATGATATATATGAGATTATTTAAAATAAAGAAAACACAAATTGTACTGTAAACTAATTTTAACGTGATGAACATTAAAATTATTTATTCAGTCTTTCATCTTGTCCAAGATAAGGAAGCCGAAACCGGAAGTATTCCCAAAATTATTAAAAAAGAAAGGAAATTACTTGGGACTGCACAATCAAGTCAGCATCATCCACCTGTATTCTGGCTCTCGTCCCGAAAGCTTTTAGAACAAAAATCTCTATCATTCTCTGATAATGCATATAAAAGAGTCTTTCAGGCTTTTAAAACACTTGATCCCTAGACGAAAGATGGTTGGCAGTTAGCATTTGGCAGCATAATGGTGTTTTGGATACGTACGGTTGTCAGATAAAACAAAAGAAATTTCATTAAATAGTATCATTAAAAAACCTGAGCAATCAAAGCATATGGTGTGTTGGATACGCAATTCATTGTAAAAGAACGTTCTTTATCCGATATCATAAAATATGCAAAACAATAGTGGCGATATATTAAAAATATCAGAAGATTCCAAGAACAAGATTGGAACGAGGAAAAGGTAGAGGGCCAGGCAATCAGCATAATCTCTGGAATTTGCTTGGAAAAGGTGAACAGTGACATAAAGCTCTAGAGCTTTTCAAAAGAGAATATACAAAAAGCTTCTACTATTTGCATTGTTTTTTTATTAAAAAGCAGCCAAAACTATGGGCTGATAGAAGTTCAATCTTGTGGGAAGGATAAGAATATTTGATACTTGTTTGACTTGAAAATGGGTAATTTCATGGTGGAAATTGATCTATAGCGAGCTTTTCACATACCACTGGTTATTTGAGAGACTCTTAATTTTTGAAATAATAAAATTGATTTTTGTTGAAAGTAAAGGTTTGAGTTTAGAAAAAAACTTAAATAGTAGTGCAAGTGATGGTAATTTGTGCATTTAGATAAAAATAATAGATAATAAATTTAAGAAGGCAAAATTAAATATATTTTATTGAAGGTAAGAGTAAAATAAATTTTAAAAAATAGAAATACAATTGAAAATCAATATTTTATTTAAATATCTTATATGATATAATAGGCTTGGCTCAATGCCTTCATACAAGAGAATACAAAGATATTTGGATAAAGGCACATCACTCAATATACTACAACGACACAATCAATTACTAATAATTGGGACTCCTAACATTATTACATCATTTCTCAATGTTTAGGGGTTACGATACTAAACAAAATGCATTCCAAAAAATGGGCTTTGACATTTACAACAATTGTCCATAAATGTCAATACCAAATATTTTTGTGACCTCTCTCGAGCCTAAAATACCTCTAACATGTACAAGCTTGGCTTTACATATGGCCATGGTGAAATTATTAGCCACATGTGGTCCTCTATCTTGCAATGCTAAAAAACGATCACCTATATGGGGCATCTTATGTTATGGTGACAGACCTCAACATTGAAAAAATAGATCATAACTAAATAATTGTGTTAGCTACCTCATTTGCTTGTACATACTAAACTTTGTGCTCATTAAGAAAATAGTAGACTGAGTTTTCTATTCCATGAAATTAGGTTAGAACTAAGAGATAAAATATATGTGTTGGATTCATTTGCCAGCCAAACAACCTGCTCAATTTGAATTAGATTTCCTTGCCAGTGTTAGGCCTCCAAAAGAACAAGAATAAACACTCATATCAAAGACCCCTACAAATATCTCAATATTCTCTTTATTTGCATCCAACATCATGATGACATGTAACTGATTGAATGTTTGAAGATGTTAAGTTGATCACCGAAATGTAGAAGGATAATGCAAGACATTAAATCAGTTAATGGATTGTATTGTCATTGATGTCAACTTGATATAATCTAATCGGTTATAATCAAAGTGTCAAAGACTTCAGAGAATCAGAGAGAAAAAAATTATGCTTTATGTAATGCATAAAAGACAAGCATTCACATTGTGACTACAAACACCGACGGTCAGTGGAACCTGACGGATAGAGATCACCGAAAGTCAAGTCACAGTGATGCCCGAGCAAGAACACCGATGAGAATTATCGACGACCAGAATCACAAGCATACCTGACGGCCAGAAACATAGTGTAAACCGATGAAGAAGCCCGAGGAGAACTAGAGTGTCGACTGACACTATCAAAGAGTTAAACACCAAAATTAACTTGAGTTCAAAAATGACAAAATATCTAGCTGGCAGAGCTAAATATAGAGTTAACTGGTAGTTATCATTGTTTTCATCGACAAGATAAGCCAGAGATAA
>MU225073.1:206948-218086 GCA_018584345.1 Thuja plicata
AAGAGTTAAACACCAAAATTAACTTGAGTTCAAAAATGACAAAATATCTAGCTGGCAGAGCTAAATATAGAGTTAACTGGTAGTTATCATTGTTTTCATCGACAAGATAAGCCAGAGATAAGTAATTAATTTAAAGTTGTTTTGTCCACTTGGCAAGAAGATCTCAGCGAGATAAAATATGATTTTTACTTTAAATCTAATTGGCGAGAAATGTGGATCAAGACAAGATCAAGAAGATCAGGAACATAACAACGGTGATATCATGTCTATAAAGAGACAACTCAATTCATTATGAATTGTGGTGGGTGAATGAATGAAAAGAGGATGCTGAAGAAAAACTGATGAAGAGAAACTTCATATAGTGTTGATCAATCAAGCTAAGGAAAGAGCTAAATTTTTCTACGGACACCGAGCAATAAAGCATAGCATCACCGAGAAGAATCAAAGTGGAGCAAAGGTATAAATAGAGTTATATTGATCAGAATAGTTTTTTTTGTGAGATTACAATATCTATCTGCAAATCTGCAAGTATAAGTTGTATATGTGAACAAATCATATTGTTTCAGTTTAACCATTGATTCAAAAAGTCTCTTAACCAAGCGAGATTTAAAGATCCTTTCTATATTGAGATACATCCAATGGAGTATCAAAAATTTTGTTCATGAAGATAGCATGAGATGCTAGATACCTATTGACAGGCCAAGTGAGTGTTTGATCAAGGAAGGTAGCATAGAGATGCCCGATATCAAGTGACAGACTAAAATTTTAAATCCTCTAACAAGGTCACACCTAACAGTGTGTTTGTAACCTTTAACAGGGTTGGCTCTTCATCGAACTCACTTCAGAATAGTGAAAATTTTGGGTTACCGGTCCCAAGTGGTTTTTCACTTAACAAGGTTTCCACATTAAAAATCCATGTGTCAATGTGTTTATGAGTCATTACTTTAGTGTTTTTCATTACACTTAACTTAATTGGATTGATTGGTATACTCTAGATAATTTATTGTCTTTCGGTAAATTAACAGACTGTTATTTGGTAAATCTACAATAGAAGGTTTTACAAAGCATTCTGAGCAGTAGTAATTTGATATAACATTCATCTTATAGGACTGAAGATAACTAGAGGTATAATATTGTGGTACTAAGTTTTAAGGGTTGATTATTGGAATATTTTTAAGGCCACTGATTCAGCCCCCTCCCAGTTATTACTAACAATTGGTATCAGAGCTTGTGTGCTTAGAAAGGGAGTTTAATATAGCTCAAGTAAAAGATCACAAGATGAAAAGACGAGATGTGCCCAAGTTGAATAAAGACAACTTTGCATCATGGAAAAGCAGAATAAGACTCCACCTATCAGGTATTGGAAATGATATTGTTCAATACTGAGATACTAAATATGTGTTGCCTACAGGACCTCATAGTCTTGAGAAATTAAGAGTCAAGCATGAGCATAAATGCATGATGATAGAACTTGCATCATCACTCTCTGATGCTGAGTTTGAAGATGTCAAAACTTGCACCTCTGCAAAGCAAATGTGGGATAAGTTGAAGCTAGTACATGGAGGAGATGCTAATGTACTCAGAGAAAAGGCAGAGAAAAGGCAGAAAGCCTAAGAGGGAGGTTCGATGACCTAAGGATGAAAGAAGGAGAAAACATTACTCAGTATAGCTGCAAAATTAAAGAGGTAGTAAATGCTATCCGAGGAGTTGGAGGTGTACTTGAAGAGGAGACAGTGGTAAGAAAAATCTTAAGAACCTTATTGCTTGTTTATGCTATTAGAGTTTCTGCTATTCAATAAATGAGAGCAGTTGCAAACAATACAATTACTCTAGATAGTCTGATTGGTAGACTAATTTCATTTGAGATGAACAAATTTGATAATAGTGTCTTACCATCTATAGAATTTGCATTCAAATATTCTCTAAAGATAAGTAACTCAAGTCATAGACATGTTGTTAGAAATGATAGTGACCGTGATAATGAAGATCAAGGACTTGATGAAATTGAAGCACTCATGGCCAGAAGATTGCAGAGAGGCAAAGGCAGATACAAAGTTAAATTACCACTTGTATGTTTCAATTGTAAAGAGGTTGGACACTTTGCTGCAAGATGTCCAAATTGAAGAAAAGATGATAGACAAAATGATAGACCATATGAGAAGAAGTTTGATAAAGGTGATAATAGAGATTACCGAAGCAACCGACAATCTGACAAGAGAGATACCCGAGACTACAAGGACAAAGGGAAGAAAGCTTGTTACCTAGCTAAAAATAGAGTTGATGACACCGAAACCAAATCAGAAGAAGACATCGAGATGGTATTTGTAGCCATGAAGGATGATTCAGATGAAGAGTAAGAAAGGTATGTAGAAACTGCACTCATATCTAAAGTTAGTAAAAATGATGTCTGGATCATAGATAGCGGCTGCACTCACCATATGACCGTAGATAAACAAAAGTTTGAGACTTTTGAATACTATAATGGTGGTTCAGTGAGAATGGGAAATGATACACCTTGTCCAGTTGAAGGTAAAGGAACCATAATGTTGAATAAACTGATAAAATGTGAAAATGCTTACTCGGTTAAAGGACTGAATTACAATTTGTTTTTGTTTGTTTTTTTATCGGTAAAAGGATGAAGCCAAAATTTTATTAATGCCAGGGAAATATAAAAGAAATCCATTCACTTCGAGCACTGGTAGGAAAGAATGGAGAATAAAACCTCCAGTCTTGCTCGGGATCCTAGATCCAGATTCAGAGTACAAATTTGAGATATGAGGGCATTCCCTCATTTACAAATGATATGAAGGCATTCCCTCATTTATAGGTAGTTGGGGGCATTCCCTCACTAATAGTTAAAGATAACAGTATCATCTATGAATACAAACCAACTAAGGGCATACCCTTTTGATAAAGGTGTGACAAATCCAATACCCAGGATTACTTATTATTCAAAAGTGACCAATTGATAAAGCTCCTTTTAGAAAATCCGCCTGAACCTCTGGATTTCTACTCTCTGCACCTTTCACCCATGTGTAATGTTATTCTTGTACACAACGCAAACTAGAGCAACATGCTAAAGCTCTTGAACCCATTAGCAACACATATTAAAGATTATAAATTAAAGCTACCTTCTGCCAAAGAGAAGCATAAAATAATGAGATAACCAATAACAACATAAATTCTTATAGATATGAACATTGCCCAACCCTTTAACAAAAAGGAAACAAACCTACTGCTTCGCACCTAGAATATGCATGTTTAAAATTCTGATAAAGGCTAGGGCCTGAAGATATTGAGATAAGTCCTAGGCTCTCCTCATATTATTCTTATAAAATTTCATTTTGAGTTACGTAACAAGAGTTATTTAAGAAAAAAACTTAATAATACTGCTCGGTATCCTAAGCGAAATAAAACCAAATGTATTACCGAGAATACATTCAACAGCTATTTAATAGTTCTATGCATATACATTTATTTTTTTACAGTGTATGAAGATATAAACATCCTGTAGAAACTAGAGGAAATTCTTGAAGCTAAGTCAGATATAGGAAAGGGTCTGAAAATTACTTACCTTTATCTTGTCAAAATTACCACCAAGGTTGGTGTTATTCACCCGGTTACCTTACCGAAGCTTATCTAGAGGTTTGATCATCTTGTTAAAGTAGAAGCTAAGCAGCGGAAACTTAGACTAGATTAACAAGGAACATCAAAATACTGATAGATCATTAATCCAGATAACGCAATGTTTTAGCGCAACTAATTAGTAAATAGTACATTTGTCAAGAAGGAAGATCTGATTAATCTAGCTTATCAAGGATGGCTACTTTTAGAGATATGTCTGAGTTAGTTCAAGACATATAAGCATTTATGTTAAATTAAGCAAGAATGATAACTTATATTTTAACCGTATATCGATATGTTACCATAGTGTCTTAAAATGCCAGATAAATTTCCATATTAGTTACCTGGGTCTCCTTTATAGATTAAATAGTTATAAAAACATGACTATTGTTCGAAAAATGTAACTAAGATAATTTTCAGCATGACATCCACATGGGTATCCTTACATTCCTATTTATTCAGTAGCTAAAATTAAGTATTAAGATTGAGTACAGAATCAGATAGACCAACCAACTTTATCTCATATTATTGAATTCTGAATACCAAGGGGAAAAGAAGTCGAATAATCAGTTTACAAGAAAGATAGATAAACAAGGAGGCCAAGGGATCAGCCCTCCTCTTCACCCACCCTAGAAGCTCCATTAGTCGGAGAAGCAATCCTAGGTCTTTTATTTCTTTAAGGATTTCCTTCATCCAACCATACTTCAAGCATTTCTTCAAAATCTGAATCACCAAAGCGCATCCTGTCTGTAACCCCCACATCATCATCATGCCAGTAGGAGTAGAACCAATTCCCCTCAGATGGGGTCCTTAAATGCATGAAGGTCATTTAGAACTCAAGGTTTTGTTTGATGACATATTCTCTGGAAACAAACGTATGAAAATCTTCAACAATCATAATGGGGATAGTCGGGGTTGGCCTTCCATTAATAGCTGGAAGATCATAGAACCTAGGCATGGTAATGGTGCAATCAAGTTTTATATTTTGGAAAATTTTATCGATATTATCAAGATATTTCTTCTTGAAAATTCACAAACAAAGTTTTCCAATCTCCTCTTTTCTAGGATCTACATAAATTGTCGACACAATGAACATGGCAGGGATCTCTATGTTAACCCTGTATCTATTTGAGTTTGACAGGAATTCTCTTCCTAAGATTCTAAACATAGCTCTAAGGATAATGGATTGGGATTTCAGAAGGACAGGCTTCAGACGCTTAATAGAGATTTCCCCGTCGAAGGCTATCTGAGGAGTAGTGCAGACTAATTTTATAGGCGTAGTCATGGTACCGCTAGTCTCAGATAGCCAAGGATAAGCTTTCGAAGACACCAAAGGAGGAGGATAAATAGCTCTAATCTCTCTTGGAAGGTAGAGAGGGTCCTCGGCAACCTAAAGCTAGAATACCAAATGCCATCAGGATGAAACTCGGAAATACCAGGAGCCCAGGGAAATAGAGTGTCAGAGTATTGGAGGGAGATTTGGAATGGCGCCAAGGAAGAACCAAACCCCACCACTTAGTCAGTTCTTAGGTCAGAATAAACTACATAGTTGACACAAAGGAGTTACAGGTTTTTCTAAAGCTTTGAAGTAGGTTGAAAGGGGATGTGAAAGGTCCAGAACTACAACGGGGTCTTAATCGTGGCATAGAAGGAAAGAAAAATGCTAAGTCCATAATGACGGTAGCAAGATGGTAACTAGAAGAAATTATGAATCAGTTAAATTTATGCAGGTTAGATATAAAAATGTGTATTTAAAGTGTTTTATTCAAACCACTACTGAACTTTGGAGAAGAACAAATATATAGATGCCTATACGAAGTTTATACCTTTATGAAAGTTAGTGCCTAATTTAGAGTATTAGTATATGACTGATAAAGGATGTCCCTAAGCGTCCTGATAGTCATAACCCTCTAAATCAAAAATTAGATATCAGCCTGACTAATGGAGTCCAACTAACACCCAATCTGCGTTGGATTCATTTTATCTAAGTATGATTAAAGGTGCCAAACTACGGGCTTAAGGCAGAAAGGAATTTTAGGACCATAATTTTAGAGTCTGAATTCAATCTTAAGTAAGAGTGAAGTTTAAGTTACAGAGCTTAGGATAAGAAAAAAAATGAAAATGGACAGAGCCTATCTATCACAAAAGATAACAATCAAACCAAAATTTTGATCATTAGATTATGGATTCCAGAGTTAATAGTACCAGTATAGTTTCTATCATACTTGTAAATGCCAATTATTTGGGCCGGAAGTATAAGTAGAGATATAAGCATATAATTTTCATGAAGATCATAAACCATTATCATCAGACTTATGATATTCTAGTAGAGTTACATAGCCCCAAAACTATAAATGGAATTAAATGTGTGTAAGAAAAAATCCCATTATTTTACAAATATAACTTAAACAAATCTGTATTTTTAGCTATCTATCTATATTATTGATTAGAACGATTACAGTACTGATATTGTTCCCAGTTTTTCTATCAAAATAGTAAAGGTCTGTACATAACCCAAGCTAGATAGACTAGAACTATCTTTAATGTCTTTCCAAGTTTTTGTATACAACCATATAAAAAGTGTAACGAGGATATACTAAGACGATTTCCAAAAATACTAACAGATATAAATAGGTTAATATTACCAGCCTAAAACACTGACAATTTTTTAGGTGTTTCTCAGTTGAACAATTTAGGTCACAAAGTAGCATTTGAAAATAAGAAGGAAAAGATTTTCAATGAATTAGGAAGATTGATTGGTACCGGTGAGTACACAAAAGGTAACATTTTCTATCTTGATGACACTAACACCACTTGTTTGATGGCTAGAAACGAAGACATGTGGTTGTGGCACAAAAGATTGTGGCATGTGAGTTTTTACAACATGATAAAGATAAGCAACAAAAGGAATGTCAGAGGCTTATCATGTGCAAGAATTGTCAAAAAGGTAAGATGACAAAGCCCGAGCATATCATGTGCAAGAATTGTCAAAAAGGTAAGATGACAAAGTCTAGTTTCAAGAGTAAAACCCATACATCTACTGCAATTCTAGAATTATTCCATACAAATCTATGTGGACTCATGAGGACAAAGAGATACTATGGAGATAGGTATTTTATTCTCTTTGTTGATGATTTTTCTAGAATGATGAAAGTCATGTTTTTAAAAGATAAATCAGAAGCATTCAAGATGTTTAAATGGTATAAAGCAATGGTAGAAAAACAAAGTGAAAAGAAATTGAAATGCTTAAGGTCAGATAGAGGAGGGGAATTTACTTCAGAAGAATTCACTGACTATCGCAATGAGCATGGAATTCAAAGATAGGTTTCTGCACCAAGGACACCACAACAAAATGGAATTGCTGAGAGGAGAAACAAATCAATTGTTGACTGTGAAAGAATATTGATGATTGAGAAAAGCATCACTCAAACATTCTAGAGAGAAGTTGTCAGTACTGTTGTCTATACATTAAACATAGTACAATTGAAGAAGGACACAAAGAAGACACCATATGAGCATTGGTATGGTCATACACCCAATGTAAGATACTTTAGAATATTTGGTAGTCAATGTTATATATTGAAGGATGATAGAAATGGAAAAATTGATTGCAAAAGTGAAGAAGGTATCTTCCTAGAGTATTCAACCAAAAGCAAGGCTTATAAATGTCTTAACAAGTCATCTAACAAAATCATTGAAAGTACAAATGTGAAAATAGATGAATTTGCAGAAAAGAATGATAAGGAAAGCAAAAAGGAACTGAAGAACTATAATAGGTTTGTTTATACAGAACTTGACACTCTAGCCAAGAAACAGTGTGTCACTCCTAAGCATTAGAACATTGCACTTGAGCATCAAACTGCAATTACCAACGATCAAGATAATACTCAAGATGATGTTCCGAACAATGGAGATGAAAATGAAGGTGAAGAAGATAATCAGAATGATGAACACAGATTTGAACCGAAACTTGCCAAGTATGTCAGAAGATATCATCCACAGAGCCAAATCATAGGAGACAAGAAGGATGGAACAAGAACAAGAAGTAAGTCACTTAACACCAGATGTTTACTTTGTGATTTTGAGCCTAAATCTGTTAACAATGCACTTGAGAGTGAAGAATGGGTCAATGCTATGAATGAGGAAATAGAACAGATTGAGAAGAACAATACATGGACACTAGTACTGAGACTAGATGACAAGAATGTCATCAGTACCAAATGGATATTCAGAAAAAAGCTGAATGAGAATGGAGAAGTCACTAGAAACAAAGCAAGATTAGTATGCAAGGGATATGCACAAGAAGAAGGTATTGATTATGGTGAAACCTTTGCACCCGTTGCTAGACTAGAAGGAGTTAGAATCTTACTTGCTTATGTTGCATTTAAAGGATTCAACGTATACCAAATGGATGTCAAATCTGCATTCCTAAATGGAATACGTGAAGAAGAGGTATACATTGAACAACCAGAAGGGTTTGTTGATCCAGACAAGACAAACATGGGATGTAGAATACATAAAGCCTTGTATGGATTGAAACAAGCACCTATAGCCTGGTATGAAAGACTTCACTCATATCTCACTATCATAAAATTTGTTAGAACAAGTGAAAATAGCAATTTGTACTTAAAAGAAGATACTGATGATAATATTCTGATTGCTGAAATTTTTGTTGATGATATCATTTTTGGGGGAAATGAATTGTTATGCAAACCCTTTGCTAATTTGAAATGAGCAAGGAATTTGAAATGTCTATATTTGGAGAGATCAAATTCTTTCTTGTTCTACAGGTTCTTCATATACATCACTCAGTCTAAATACATCAAGGAAGTGCAAAATATATTCAAGATGGAAGATTCCAAACCAGTTGGAACACCTATGGCTATTGGATGCAATCTGACAAAAGAAGACAAGACAAATGAGGTAAACCAAACCTTATATAGATCAATGATTGGCAAACATATGTATGTTGTTCACACCAAACCAGATATAGCACATGCAGTGGGGATAGTTACAAGATTCTCTGTTAATCCCAAAGAATCACATATGACTATTGTCAAAAGAATTCTGAGATATCTGAGGAACACCAAGGACTATGGCTTATGGTACAAAAGAGAAGGAAAATTTGAGCTACAAGTCTATATAGATTTTGATTGGGCTGGAAACATTGATGACCAAAATAGCACAACTAGAGGAGCATTCTTCATGGGTGAAAAACTTGTCACATGGATAAGAAAGAAGCAAGGATGCATCTCTCAGTCTACTGCAGAAGCAGAGTATGTGGTTGCTGCTACAAATTGCTCCAATATTGCATGGATCAAAAAATTACTAGAAGGTATGCATATGAAGATCATTGAACTAGTAATTATCTATTGTGATAATACCAGTGTAATAAACATTTCTAAGAATCCAGTCATGCATGCTAAGACTAAGCATATTGCTATCAAGTATCACTATCTGAGAGAACAAGTGCAAGAAAAGGAAGTGACATATGAATATGTTCAATCAAAGGAAAATTTAGCTGATATATTCCCAAATCCATTACCGAAGGATACATTTGAGTACATGAGACAGAGACTAGGGGTTCAACCCTTGTCTATCGGTCAGTAATCTGACTAGGAGGTTGCGTCAACATATACCAAATCTGAAATATCAATCATGTTGATGCAAACACTAAGATGGATAGCAACAGATACATCTGTACATTGCAAGGTACATATCTGCACCACAAATAAGAACATTGTATTGCTGATGGATAGGGAAATTCAAGGAATATATTATGCAAAGGGATGGAACATGATATATATGATAAAATGAAGAGTATTATTTTTGTTTGGCATTGTTGTCAAAGGGAGAGATGATCTTCTAATTATCATAAAGAAAAAGGGAGAGATGTTCTGATTATCATAAGGGAGAGATGATCTCATTATCAAAAGGAGAGATATGATAAAGGAAGAAATTTTATCATTATCCATGAAGAGAAGTTCTTGAGAATCTGAAAGGAAGAGTACTTAATCAATATTCTAAGGGAGAGAAATTGATTACACATGAAATATCCATCTAAGAGAGAGAAGCAACAAAGGGAGAGAGTTCAAACAAAGAGAAAGATTGTTGTCAAAGGAAAAAGAGATTATCAAGAAGAGGAATAGTCAAGATAGAACACATATAAGAATAGAGAAAGAAGATGCTACATCTATCCAGAGAAGGGATTAAAAATTGAAGACAACCACTCTGCAAGAAACAAATCTAAGCTATTTTTGAGCTTACCGAGAGCCAGACATTTGTAATAGTTACATTAGGAAACCTTGATGAAATTGTATATTTCATATTCTATTAGTCATAGTATAGTATGATAATGTAGTATGTTGCCATCAATGCCAAAGGGAGAGATTGATGACATGTACCTAATTGAATGTTTGAAGATGTTAAGTTGATCACCGAAATGCAGAAGGATAATGCAAGACATTAAATTAGTTAATGGATTGTATTTTCATTTATGTCAACTTGATATAATCTAATCAGTTATAATTAAAGTGTCAAAGACTTCAGAGAATCAGAGAGAAAAATATTATGCTTTATGTAATGCATAAAAGACAAGCATTCACATTGTGACTACAAACATTGACGATCAGTGGAACCTGACGGATAGAGATCACCGACAGTCAAGTCACAATGATGCCTGAGAAAGAACACCGATGAGAAGAATCACAAGCATACCTGAGAGCCAGAAACACAGTGTAAATCGATGGAGAAGCCCGAGGAGAACTGGAGTGTTGAATGATGCTATCAAAGAGTCAAACACTAAAATTAAATTGAGTTCAAAAATGACAAAATATCTAGTTGGAAAAGCTAAATATAGAGGTAACTGGTGGTTATCATTGTTTTCATCGACAAGATAAGCCAGAGATAAGTAATTAATTTAAAGTTGTTTTGTCCAGTTGGCAAGAAGATCTCAGCGAGATAAAATAGGAGTTTTGATTTAAATCTAATTGGCTATAATTGTGGATCATGCCAAGATCAAGAAGATTGTTAGCTCTCAAAAATGCGCCTTGTTAAGTTTGCAGGAACTTAACCTTTTGGAGAAACATGGAAACATTCCAAGTTTGTGGGTAAACTATGGCTGGAATGAATCTCCGGGTCCTAGGCCGGCTTCCTATCTGGTGATCACCTGTTTGCCTTTTTGAAAGATTGAAAACTGATGGGGAAAAGGGATAGAAGGATTGCATGAAAACGTAAATAGCTGAAATGAAACCTAAACTAAGGTGATCCACCAAATTTGACATGAAAACATAACACACATAGGATAAAGCCCTGGGTCAACTAATTGAATTGGAGGTAAAACACAAATCTCTTGTATAGGCATGCATTAATATTTCATAACAAGGTAATGATTAAACCTGTTAAGAGGAAAGACTTCACAGTTAACAGCTCAAAAGTAAGACACTAGTTACAACCTGCAAGCAAACATACTCTTCTGCAAGTAGATGCTACAAATGGGACATGATTAAAAGGAA
>MU225073.1:237556-285324 GCA_018584345.1 Thuja plicata
AAGTCTTGAATGGGTTCTTGAATTTGGAATAGGCTTGGAAGAAGGTGGATGGAGAGATCACCAAAAGGGCACCTTGTAGCTTCAATCCTTCAATGGCCTCTAATGGATCTCCTTCATGAAAATGGATGCTTGAATGGATGAATGCTTGCTTGAAATATTTCTTGATTGCTTGCTTGAACTTCACTTGATGATGCTTAATCTCAATTAGGAATGCTTGATGCTTGATGATGGTACTTAGAGAAAATGAGAGAGAAAGCTTCTCTTTTATATGGAATTAGGGCACAATCTCCTAAGGAGGCCTACATAACCATTAAATCCTTTACCCCTAGGAGAGGAACTATATTAAATATAATTTAGGAATCAATGCTTTGGAACCCAAAACAGCCAACCTGGAAGCGGGAAATACTTTTTGCAAAGGTCGACCTCCTGAAACTGCAAGACCCTGAGATCTGAATCGTGGGTCAAGGTCGAGGTCGACCCTAACCTAGGTCAGGGTCGAGGTCGACATAGACCTAAAATATCAACCTTGACCTTGAAGCCCAGAATCACCAGTTTGCAGTCCAGAATGCAGAAATCAGGCCAAACAGGAGTGGAAAGAGGAACAGAACAGGGAGGAAGCCATGTCAAGATCAGGAACCCATTCAAGATTCTTTCCATGACCCCAAACCACTTACTCGTAAGGCTAAACATGTCTACAATGGGAGTGCTTCCATTTTTTGACTATACATTTAGCCCCCACTTTAGCAAGAGTGTGAGCTCAACACAAACTCTTGGTAAAGGAGAATATACAGAAAAAACAATCTTATCGGAACCAAAAGGGATAAAGAAACCCTCAAGCCCCCAAGGGAATTAAGTCTTTATCAACCATAAGATCACGATAAGAGAGACATCACTTAATTAAGTAGAGAGAGAAAAGGGTGTGATTATCTCACCCAATGAGAACTTATGTCTCATTGCGAACCACACAAAAAGTGTAACTGGAAAGATGGAATTGAACTGCCTAGTGAATGTGGCTACTCACTAGTCAACCCATCAGGGAGATCCATTCTTAAAGGGATCAAATTATTGTAAATTGAAAACTGGCGGGATCAAGTGATCCGTGTAAATTTAAACTGGAGGGATCAAGAGATCCTAAAAAAGTAAAAATTTGTGACCATGATTTAAGGATTAGTTTCTTTTAATCCATAAAGGGAAAATTTTGTATATCTTGAAAACTATTTTGAACATGTGTGTGTGCAAAAAGTGACCTAAAATGTCGACCTTGACCCTGAAGCCCAAAATCACCAGTCTGCAGTCCAGAATGCAGAAATCAGGTCAAACAGGAGTGGAAAGAGGAACAGAATAGGGAGGAAGCCATGTCAAGATCAGGAACCCATTCAAGGCACTTGCCATGACCCAAAACCACTTACTCAGAAGGCTAAACACGTCTACAATGGGAGTGCTTCCATTTTCTGACTATACAGATATGTTGATATTTCTTGGCTTCTCTGGTTGTGTTCTTCTGTTCTCTACATATGGGAGGCAAAGGAGTCTTCACTTTCTTATGCTTGATGGAATTGGACATGAGCTCAGTTTGAAAGATGTTTTTAGGGTGAGGCAGTGACTACAACAAGTATGCCTTGGATGCTTTTTGGAACAAATGATGATTTTCGGTATTTTGAGCTAATAGTCTTGCAAGAGGCAAAGAAAGCTTGCAAGAAGAATACAAATGTTGATCTCTTTGGAAAAAAAAACTTCAAAACTTTTGGATTGTGTATGTTCAAGATCTATTTTTCATAAGGTTTGTAACATCGCATGTACACACAAGTAATTCTACCTAAGGATTTGGTTAGCTTGAAAATCTTTGCTTGCATACGTAGACACACACACAAGAGCTAATCAGATACAATCATCACCAAGCATGAAAATCTAATTATGACGTTGTCTTATCCAACTCCAAATGCTCAAGGTGGCATGAATGTGCAAGTTTCTCAGGGAAGTTACTATCTTCCTTTCCCAACCAATTATCAAGCTTACGAAGGTGAAACAGGTAGGTTGCAATTTTATCAGTTGCTAGTAATTTCGTAGAGTCCCCCCAATCGGTTTGTATGGCGTGGCTCACTTAAGAGCCTAGTTTGACCATGCTAATATGCTGGGGATATTCACCCAGTATGGACTACCATCGAACACGACTCTCCCAAGCTTAAAGGGATGTAAAATAGACCTTTGGGTCACACCTTATTTCTATAACGGTTGAAGGATTTACTGGTTTGGTGTCATTCTCCAAAAGGACTTGTGCTTCTTCTGGACAGGCCCCTCTAAGTAGATAAAACAGTTTGAACGGTCACAATCATCTTTCTCTTGCACCAACGACCACAAAATCCAATGGGAGAGGATAGTGCATGAAGTGAGGTTGCGTTCTACAAAAGGTTTGTGCAAGTGCACCAAAGACACAAAACACACGATTAATTCATTGATAAGTTAGGCAATGTTTGTTTTGATCTAAGACAAAATGAACTCACTAGCTTGTTCATTTTATGAGCACCAAAGTGAAATGTATTTTTCCTTGTTCAATTGTCTTTATGCATTCAATATTGAGTTCATTTTGATTATCAGTTTTAAACCCAAGTTTGAAATGTGTTTGATTGCCTTGTTCAGTTTTAAACCCAAAATGAGATGTTTGATAGATTGTTCAGTTTTAAAGTCCAAAATGAGATGTTCGATTGCTTTTTTAGTTTTAGATCCAAAATGGAAGAGATTGCGTGTCTGATTTCAAAACCTAAAACAAAGTGTTGAATTCCTTATACATTCAAGATTGATTTTTCTTGAATTGTTCAATTCCTTAGGGGCAGTCAAGAGTTGTGTTCGATTTGATTAGATTAGTGCACAAAATAAGGGGTAAATTTGAACGTGTGCACCTGATTTTAGATGAGTAATCTAATAAAATATCTTGAAAATATGAATAGGCCTCTGATTTATCTTTCTAACACTTTTTGAATCGTTCAAAACAGAGCTCGTATGCAAAATTTATGAGCGTTTCTGTGAAAGTGCCTTCTCATGGATTTGAAAGGGTGCTTGATGACATCATCCACCTATGTGATTAAATTTGACAGCTGTATGCCCATCATAGAAAATCCAATAAGCCTATGTAGGTGACAGCTAGATGAGTGTCAATTTATTTCCTGACAAAATGCACGTGTGGCAAAAGAGCTGATGTGTCTCCTAATGTGGCAAATGACTGAGCTATCTGTACTGGTGACTGGGCATATATGCCACATGGCTACTTTTGATTCTCCCATTTGGCGGGTTGATGCAGCTGAGGTGGCGGTGGTGGATCTAGGTGAAGGTGGTGATCTGATGGCAAGATAAGGTGGCGAGGGAGTAGGAGTGGTGCGGGCTGAGCAGCAGAGGGTGTGGAGGGAGGAAGCTGCATGGTGGAGGGTTGAGGGTGTAGCAGAGGTGGGCATGACTGGGAAGAGGTAGCACAGGCTGAGAAACAAAGGGCGAGGAGGGAGGAATACATGGGCAGGGAGGAGTGTGTGGGCGCAGAGCTGAGCAAAGGAGCGTGGGAAGCAGCGCGGGGGTTGAGAGGAAGCAGAGCTGGGAGGTGTAGTGCAGAGGGATTGCAAAGAGGGAAGGGAGTGGTGGTGGCGAGGTGGTAGAGGAGGAAGAGTAGTGGGGTGGTGAACCGACAAGAGAGCAGTGGAGGTGGGTTTGGTGCGGGGTTGTTAGTGCAGCGTGGGGTTTAGGAAAGAGAGGCCGCGCAGTGTGGGGTTTTAATCCCATATGCACTGCGGTGTGGTGAAAAGAATTATTTTTAAACAAACTCAAACAACTATATGTCAAAGCGAAGGGTGTGGGTGTGATCCTTGATGCTTGTTCTTAGATGTATGAACTTGGTAGTTGGGGGTACGAAATGCAGTGATACAGAGTTGAACACAAAACATTTTTTTTGAAAAAAATGTTTTCTCGATATGCGTACAAGAAATATGCCTCAATTTGCGTGTCAAGGGTTGTACGACCTGGTTGTGCAAAAAAATAATTTGCCATAGATTTGATTTTGGGNATACAGAGTTGAACACAAAACATTTTTTTTGAAAAAAATGTTTTCTCGATATGCGTACAAGAAATATGCCTCAATTTGCGTGTCAAGGGTTGTACGACCTGGTTGTGCAAAAAAAAAATTTGCCATAGATTTGATTTTGGGTGGGCATAGGTAAGTTTTTAGTTGTTTGGACTAGAAACGACGTTCTAGACACAACAGTCAAGTCCAATTTGAGCCAAAGTGCTTTTTGAACCTGCAAAACCTATGAGCTCATAAAAACTCAAGAGAAAAGCATTATGTTAGTAGAAAATGACCCATGAAGTGGGTCCCACCAGGCGTGCCAAAATTGTGAGCAGTGAAATTAGTGTGTTAAAAAGGAATACGATAATGAAATAAAAACACTCAACCCCTAATAAATCAAAACCACACTCATGCTTGGACTAAAAGGGAAAACTTAAAAACCATAAAAGACCAAGGAGTGCAAACCTCCCTAAAATAGAATCCAAGCTCCCTTTTGATGTTTAGATTTGTCCATTGTTGTGGATGTGTGCTCAAGGATGCATGCTACAATTTTCAAGACTATGTTCTCCAAAACAAGATTAGAACTCTACATAACAAGATGGGATAATTTGTGAAGGGAAGGGGCTCTTTATATAGGAAAATGGGTGAGAGATGGAGGGTCAGGATGCAAACCTGAAGAATGGCTCAGATGCATTTGAAGGGGATCACATGGATTGTGCTTCTTACAATGCCTCCCATTGTGACATGTGTCACAAGGAGAGAGGGTGTGAGGGGATGAGGAATGTGACCACTTAGGGAAATGTGCAAGGGGATGGGAGAAGACTTTGGGGATGGAGTGTGCAAGAAGAATGTAAGAAGCCTTAAAGGGATTTGTAAGAGCATTAAAAGGAATTTAAGATGGCATTAATGAGGCATGGGTGGGAATTTATGAGAGGGCTTGACAAGTTTGACTTTGGAAAAGGGGCTGAGTTCCTAATCCTGGGATTAGGAATGTGACAAGCTTAGGGAGTGATTAAGATTAGGGTTAGGGATCAAGTGGGGTAATTAAGGAGATGTGATGGGAGGAGAGAGAATGAGTGGAGGGGTTAATTAGCTAATTAGGATCAATTAGCTAATGAGGAAGGGTTAGCATGTGTGAATGGGTTGGGTTGAGTTAGAACTCAAGGTTAGGTGATTGGGAATGGTTAGGTTAGGGGTTAAGGTTAGGATCCATGTGCTTAAATAGGATAGAATTGACTATTTAAATCACAAGTTGAGGAAAAGAGGATAATATTAAACTAAATGAATAAATATAGTCATTCAACCTAATAGGGGAAAGGGGGTTTAATTAATTATTAGGCCATTGTTTTCCATTTAATAATTAATCAGACTATAACTTAATTAGATTAATTAATCAGGCTAGTAGGATAACATAAATCAATTAGGTAATGACTGCTTACTTAGTTGATAATATCCTAGAAGGCACTGTGATTAGATATGTTAATTAGATTTAGGTGTCTACACTAGACTTACAGAATTACAGACTTAGAAGATTGATATGAACATGAGCCTCAACAAAACGAACAAGTTTTATATAAAAAGCTTGTTCATAAAAAAAATTAGGTAGTCACTGCTAAAGATACTGAGTGAACCCAGAAAAATAGAACAATGTCCTATTGGCACCACAATTCACAATTTTTTGACCTTGACCTTTGTTTCGTAAGCCCTGGAGTCCTAGGGGATGAAAAACCCTCCTCTGGTGTCTAGTTTCACCTTCTTGGCTTCTTATTTCTCACATTCTATTTTCTTCTTCTCCGCTTCCAAGTGCACCAAGTGTTCCTTTAGGAGTTCCCAACCATCCTTGGCTTCTTCCTTCCTTCTTTCTCTGTTGGTTTCTACACTCCACATATGAAATAGTTTGAATCTCTTTAATGAGCCCTTGACCTGTCTACAATTCCCATCTTCCACTCCGAAGCCAACACCTAGCTCAACAACCACCAAAGTTGGGACCATACCACCTATCCATTCTGACCTCACATAAGTGTGCATAACCCATAGTGCCTCCTCTTTTATACCCAGCTCCAAAGCCCATGTAAACACTGTTCTAAGAACTTGAAGAATTCAATCACCAAGATCCACTGTATGCAAAATACCTGTCACAAAAGCAAAGAATGGAGACGTGACTCATAAGTATTTGAAAGATAGAATATTCATTCAGAGAAAGAATAGAGGGAATTATAAAAGATAATAATTACAAAGAGATCAATCCTTATAAAGGAGATTGAAAACCCAAAAGGTGGAGAAACCTAGGTTGCATGATAATAATTAATAAAGAATTAATTATTATATGCCTAAATTTTAGCTTAAGTGAACTAGAGATAAAAAGTGACTTATGATTTAATTAATAAGTGAAAATACATTTTTACTCTAACACCCCCCTTAAGATAAACTTAGGGATAAGCTAAAAACCTAGAAACAACTACTGAAAGTAGGAAATGGGTCTCAATAATATGGCCTAATCAGGTACTCAAGTACAAAAAATCTCTATAAAGAGGAGAAAAGGAGAAAAACCAGTGGGAAAAACCCCTCTTTGAAAAGAGATGAAGACTAGTGAAAGACTGAAGAAGCCTCCAAACTAGAGAATGTCCCAAAAGATAGGAACAAAGGAAGAAAAAGAAGAACATCACTGAAGCATAAAGTTGTAAAGACTGTCAAAGAATAATTGGTGGAACCTCCACTGTAATAGAACATGATCAGGTAGAGAAGACTGTAATTTGTATGGGTGCCCTAAAATGACACTACTCGAATCAGGATGGAAAATAAGGCAAACATCAAAACTCAAAGATACAGATGGAAAAAAAAACCAAAGTCTGAAGAGATGATCAAAAGATGGAAGGATGCCTCCAAAATAGGAATGAAAGAAGTCTCCATATGGTAAATGATTCATCTCACTAAAATGCATAGGTACCTAGCCACTGCATCTGCCTAGTACATAGGAACAAATATTGAATACATATCTCACTCCATCGAACCGAGGAAGCATTAGAACCAACAAGAAACATCCCGCATGATGTTGAGCACGGAGAGGTATGACAGGTACATTGAAAGAGGCTACCAAGAATAACTGCATGTCGAAGAAAGTACAAACACATATAAAGGATGGTGTCGAGGATGATCAATATCTGGATACACATAATGAGGCTAATGTCATGGAAGGATCACTCACTTGACAAAGGTAGATGAAAAATAAGGCAAACATCAACCCCCCCCAATGAAACTTTATTATGTAGTGTCAGTACAAACATGAACAAAATGTGCAATATCCAAAGTATGCAATGATGAAACTTTATCTCAGTGCATTTGCAAAAAAGAAATGCTACAGAAATAGATGTCTACAATGCTCAGGAATGACAAAAAGTTGTAAGAACATATGTAACGACTAAAAAGGAGTAATCACATGCAAGGAAAATTATCCTAGGACCCGAAACATCCAAGATATCCACCAGAATGCCAACAAGCAAAAAAATGAATAAAATGTACCTAGACCAGATTCTGGTGATGAGGCCCATACAAGAAGAAGGAGAACGAAACCAGCTTTTCGACAACATGTGGAAGTCAAAAAATGGAATCTGAAGGAGAAAGAATGGCGACCAAAGTGAAAAAAGGAACCCTGACTTTGACTGGCAAAAAATCCTGCAAGATGGAAAAATCAGAAAACTAAACCTATAAAATTTGGTCGGGCTCGGAACTAGCTTTCTGATGATATCTTGTTTGGCAAAAAATGCCTCCGTTTGCTCAAGATACGAGAAAAAAACTAAAGAGGGCTCCAAAACAAGAAGAACTCCAAGAAACCTCTACTAAATCTGGCAGAGCTCCACTAAATCTTGCGATGCTGCTACATTTGGCAGAACTGCCAAAATTTTGGACAAATTTGGCAGAGGTATCATGAAAAAAAATTAATTTTTTTATATATAAAACAAAAAAAAAAAATTCTCTGCCAATTCGGTTGCATGAATTTCAAGGCAACATGAAAACCTCGGCGGCGTGAAAATAGAGATATTTTTTTGCCTCAAAAAGCATGCCAAGGTCGTGCATGCAAAAAAGAGGGCCCAGATTTCAACTGTGTCCAAATTGGACGTGTCTTATATGGAAATAGGGATTTTTGGCATTGTGAGCGCAACTGTAAGGTCGATTTGTGCCCAAAGTGCTCCAAAAATAGCTCCACTCTAGATCCACACAAAAAACTATGAAAACTTAAAACCCTCGATTCTCCAAAAAATCTTCAAAAAACTCAAGAACAAGCTGCAACAACAAGACTCTGATACCATGTTAGAATTCAAAGAATTCAATCACCAAGATCCACTACATGTAAAATACCTGTCACAAAAGCAAAGAATGGAAGCACAACTCATAATCATGATTTGAAAGATGAAATATTCATTTAGAGAGAGAATAGAGGGAATTATAAAAGAATTAATAATTACAAAGAGATCAATCCTTATAAAAGGAGATTGAAAACCCAAAAGGTGGAGAAACCTAGGTTGCATGATAATAATTAATAAAGAATTAATTATATTATATGCCTAAAGTTTAGCTTAAGTGAACTAGAGATAAAAAGTGACTTAAGATTAAATCAATAATAATTTAATTAATAAGTGAAAATACCTTTTTACTCTAAAAAACACTATCGATGAAACATCAATGTTCTACGATCATAAATTCCTTCCGCAACAAAAAATCCAGAATTTTCCAAAAGCAAGGGTTATCCACCATGAAAATGCCCTTCATCCTGTTCTTGGTAACTTCCCCCAGATAAGCTTGTTTCTACCTAAGCATCCAAAGGGTAAAATTTGCTTCCATCTATTTCCCTATACCCACACGAAGTCCTCTGCAAGCACCTAGAGAGAATATAATTCTTCACTTGCCTTTTGGGTAACAACTTGATGCAGAGGTTGGGTGGAAAAGATGTAATAAGGTTGCAAGTGGATGGTTTACCCTTCTAGACTCCAAAACACTCAAATTTCTCTCCAATGGACCAATAACCTCCCCATGCCCAAGGATGAAGGATTTGGTTTGTTTAAGTTGTATTCAAAAGGATTTACAAGTTTATAGGGATTGCAAACACACCCAACACTCTCACCTTACAAAACTATCCTATTAAAGGCCTAGGCTCCTTATAGCCCATTAGTGACCCAATTTTCTATTTTACTTAAAAATTTCCCATGGAACTCTATGAACAAGTTACATTTTCAAACACCCATTATCCCCTTCTTTAACATAACAAAAGATTTGATACTATTGTTTTGAACAAATTATCCTAACCCTTGATTGTTCTTCGTCAAATAGGTGTAAAAGAATGCATTTAACAAAGAAAGTATACTAAGATCTCACTCTCAGTTTTCAAGACTATCATTAGTCCTCACAAATTCCTCCAATCCCAAAAGCCCCAATTTGGCTCCAAACAACCCTTAAATCTAGGGCTTTCTAAATGTCTCACTTCCAAACACTTCTGTACCCAATCAATGATGGATTCACCATCCAATTTTCATACCAAGACACTTACAACTCTTACATATACCCCTTATTCAACCATAATGCTTGTTGCTGCTCCCAATCAAGCAATTTCATCAACTTTTCATGTTATTCTCCGTGATCACCCGCTGTTTTCTCTTCCACTATACAAAATAAAGTTAGATTTCTATGTTACATGTTAATTAGCTACCATTCCATGAGAAACTGGCATAATACATTCATGGAAGTACCCTCTACATTAAGGTTTGATCAGACTGTTATAGAAAAATAATGACTTTATAGGGTCATGTCAACACAAAAAGATGTAAATCTGAAACAAATTTTTTCTCAGAGAATTCAAACTTAATTGAAACAACAATATAGATGTCCTTAGTGCATTATAAATACAATTAGGATCCCTATGAATTTAAATCATGCAATGAACATAAAGAAGTAAGCCAAATTATGAGTTTTTATTGCAATTTTATGAGCCAGTTCGTTACAACATTCCATATGTCGTACAATGATGATTTACATTCTTATATACTTCCTACTAACTCCACCCATCTGATTTAGATCAGTTTCATGGCTTGTTAATGGTTAAAAACTTACTAAATCAACTCTCCCACCAAAATCCCAATTAGCCATTGGGTTTAAACATTTGAATTTTAAAATTTAGTAAAATGACTTAATTCTAACAGTTTGAAAACCATTGACCCCTATGAATGCAAAACACCTTATTAAGCATACTTAATGTCTACTATACCCCCTAGACATTACATCATCCTTATTTTCATGATTTTAGTCCTAAGGTCCCTATCAGGGCCTTCAGGTCATTACACAATTTTATTACATTCATTGCCTTTATAAGTCATAATGGGCCTTGCTACATTGTAGTTGATTTGAATTGTCTTCCGAGCCTTCATAGTTCCTTGGTGACTCCTTGATGTCTTCATCATTTTTTTTGTCTTCTTAGGTTCCCCTGCACCATACTCCCCAAGAATGTAACAATTATTGTCCCAAGAAGAAGTCTTCTTCTTCCATGTATTAGTTTGATGTTGATTTGGTTTCATCTTCTTTGGAGAGATCCAATAATCTCCCAAAGTCACTTGCTTCCTACTTCTCCAACCTCTGTTCAAATTAAAATATTTATTAGAAATAAAACATAGATTTTGATGTTCATTGCTAGGACATGGTTGCTTGTAAAGCGAGTGTATTCATGTCCCTATCTCCATTATTTGCTGCTTCTGCAACTTCCCCTTTTCTTCATCCTTCATCTACTCTATGAGAGGACAACTGATGGTCCCCACTTGCACACATTACAATTCCCGAAGCCCTAAATCATTAGGACTATCCTTCTCCTTAGTCTACTATCCATTTACATCCATGCTCCACCCAGTATCATGGTTGCTCTGCCCCTACAAAATTTGATCTCCAATACACATAATAATATGCTCTTTACCCTTATCAAATAAAGGTTTTAACTGATACTTTTTGTTACCCTTATGCACAATGTAAGTGTTTAGGTATTCATCATGCATGTTTTTTCTATCCCATTGTCATGGTCTCCCTAAAATCATGTGTCCACAACTCATATCTATTACGTCACATAAAACAATATCCTGATATGCACCAATAGAAAAATCAACATGAACTTACTCCTTAACCAAAATATTTTGATTTGCACTAACCCATGTTGCATAGTATGGCTTAGGGTGAGAAAAAGTCTTCAAATTTCATTTTTTTACCACTTCATAAGAAACCAAATTACTATGTGCACCAGAATCAACTATTAGTTTTCATTCCTTACTCTTTGTCAAACAATTTGTTTTGAAGATACTCACTTGTGGTGTTGGTTGTGTTAGTTCTCCTCTTTCCAATAGAATACATTCTCCTTCCTCTGGATAAACCAATGTAGACTCTTCCTTCTCTTCTTCTTGCTTTATGAGATGTTTTCTCATATCTCTCCCTTGATATGATTCATTCAACTTAGGACATTTGAACGATTGATGACGTACTTCATAACAATGAAACCATCTACATGTAAAGACACCATTTCCTCTTCCTCCTCCAAATGTTCCACCTCTATGGTTGTATCATCCTCTCTGATCTAATGTGCATTCTTTGCCCGTATCCTTGTCGTTGCTGCTCTAAAAGTTTGCATTTGTTCTGCCACCTCTTCCTCTCATGGCTCATCCTCCTCTATTGCTTTGTCTTTCATTATTCCTCTTCACCTTCTCCTCTTCTCTAACTGCAAGTCGAAAGCATTATCATAGGGTCCTTGGCACATTCAACCCTATCTCATCCTGAGTTTTATACCTTAGGCTATTGATGTATCTGGCCACCTTCTCATCCTCATATTCTACTCCTCCCCTAATGCTTACGGTGTGAAACTGCTCTGTGTAGGACATGATGTCCATGTCTCTCTGTTTCAAATTGTTCCTTCTCATCTTGATCTGTATTGCCAAATTTGATGGCAAGAATTGCATCTTCACCATAGTCTTCATACTCTCCCAATTAGGTATTTTATCCAAGCCCCTTTCTATCCTCTCATTCTGAATGCTAGTCCACCATGTAAGGGTTGTTCTCCTTAACCTTGCCTTAGCCAACTTCACCTTCTTCTCTTCCTCTACATCCTCAAGATCAAAATAGTTCTCAAGTTATTATACCCATCCAAACACTTCTTTAGTGTCCATCCTTCATTGGTAGATTGGAAAATCCACATGCCCCTTTCCACCATTTCCTTGTACTACTCTGATAAACCTCATTAATCTCCTCTCCTCAGGATCATTCTCTTCCCTATGACCCCTATTGGATTGTTCCACATTAAAATCTTCTTCTCCTTCATGGTTCTCTTCATGAAACTCTTCTCTCCTAGGTTCTCTCCTCTCTTTCTCTAGCACTTTTGTCCTCTCTAAGAACCGAAGTCACTCCCTCCTTATTTGTCTCTCTTCTCTTTCCCTTGTGGCTTCTAATTCCCTCTTATCTCTTTCCTTCTCTTCAAGTGTTGCTCTTAGCTCCTCTATCTCCCTTGCCATTTGATTCTTGGGTGCCATAACTTCTGAATTCTTCCCTTAACTCCCACAAAGACTTACTAGTGGGCTATGATACCACTTGATGCAGAGGTTGGGTGACAAAGATGTAATAAGGTTGCAAGTGGATGATTTACCCTTCTAAACTCCAAAATGCTCAAATTGATCTCCAATGGACCAACACCTCCCCATGCCCAAGGATGAAGGATTTGTTTAGTTTAAGTTGTATTCAAAAGGGTTTACAAGTTTATAGGGATTGCAACCACACCCAACACTCCCACCTTACAAAAATGTCATATTAGGCCTAGGCTCCTTGTAGCCCAACAATTACTCAATTTGCTATTTTACTTAAAAATTCCCCATGGAACTCTATGAACAAGTTACCTTTTAGAACACCCATTATCCTTTTCTTTAACATACCAAAATATTTGTAACTATTGTTTTGAACAAATTGCCCTAACCCTTGACTGTTCTCTGTCATATAGGCCTAAAAATATGCATTTAACAAAGAAAGTATACTAAGATCTTACTCCCAAACTTCAAGACTGTCAACAGTCTTCACAAATTCCTCCAATCCAAGGAATCTCCAACCAATTTGATCCTCAGACCCTCACAAACCCAAAAGCCCCAATTGGCTCCAAACAACCCTTAAATCCATGGCTTTCTAAATGTCTCACTTCCAAACACTTATGTACCCAATCAATGATGGATTCACCATCCAAATGTCATGCCAAGACACTTATAACTCTTACATATACCCCTTCTTTGATCATAATGCTTGCTGCTGCTCCCAACCAAGCAATTTCATTAACTTTTCATGCTATTCTCGGTGATCACCCACTATTTTCTCTTACACTATAGAAAATCAAGTTATATTTGTATGGTACATGTTAAGTAGCTATCATTACATGATAAAATGGCATAATACATTCATGGAATGACCCTCTACATTAAGGTTTGATCAGACTGTTATAGAAAACAGTGACTTTATAGGACTGCCAACACAAAAAGATGTAAATCTGAACCAACTTTATTCTTAGAGAATTCAAACTTAATCGAAACAAAAATATATATCTCATTAGTGCATTATAAACACAATTAGGGTCCCTATGAATTCAAATCATGCAATGAACATAAAGAAGTAAGCCAAAATTCTAAGTTTTTATTGTAATTTTATGAGACAGGTCGTACACAACATTCCATATTTCATACAATGATGATTTCCATTCTTATATACTTCCTACTAACTACACCCAACCGATTTGGATCAGTTTCATGGCTTGTTAATGGTCAAAAACTTACTAAATCAACTTTCCCACCAAAATCCCAATTAGTCGTTGGGTTTAAACATTTGAATTTTCAAATTTAGTAAAATGACTTAATTTTAACTTAGTTTGAAAACCATTGACCCCAATGGATTCAAAACACCTTATTGAGCATTCCTAATGTCTATTAGACCCCCTAGACATTACATCATCCTTATTTTCAGATTTTAGTCCTAAGGTCCCTATTAGGACCTTCTAGACATTACACAATTTTATTACATTCATTGCCCTTATAAGTCATAATGGGCCTTAATACATTGTAGTTGATTTGACTTGTCTTCCAAGCCTTCATAGTTCCTTGGTGACTCATTAATGTCTTCATCATGTTGTTTGTCTTCTTAGGTGCCCCCGCACCACAACTTCCCTACTCCATTTCACATATGCCAATTGCAGCTAAATCTAGACTCTTCTAATTTTTAATTAGTACCAAAGTACTCAATTTCCCTACCACATCTACCTTGACATGTGAGGAATTTAATTCCTTAATTCCATGCAATGATGGCCCCACAACATTTATCCAATCTTTGAATCATTTCATCAAATGCTATTTACTCCTCATCGATGCCTTAAGTATGCCTTCAATGGCTAGTGGGGTTGGAGGGAACAAAGGGAAATAATTTCAAATTTAAACTCACCCTAAGACATGTGTGTGTTTAAAGGGACTCTCTCCTTCCACTCATAGAGATTTTGACTCCAAGGGACCAATTTTCTAACATCTTCTAATCAATATCAATGTTATGTGGCCAATTCCAAGCTTTACCCATCAATTCTCTGGAAGTTTTATATCATTTAAGCCTTCAAAGGACTCGATTAAAGAGTTGATCTTTCTAATGAACTTACTTAAGTACCATACACTTGATTCCCCTTTCATGATCGCTTTGACAACAATCAACAAATCTCCCTCCAAATGAAGTTTGTTAATTTTGAGGGACTTAGCCACTTTAATTGCTACTAGGGCTACCTACACTCCTGCGTCATTATTTGTACCTTCAAGCAAACTCTTTACACCAATCACAAGAATATTATTTGTTCAATCTCAAACCACAAAACTAGCCCTTGAAGGCCCCCCTTATCAAATGTCTTTACGAGATTTGAACCCCGGTGGGCTCAATGAGAACCATTGAACTTCACCAGTCGTCCAATTCACAATTGACTAAAATGTTATTATTAAAGACTTATATTCTAGTATATCAATAATAAAAAAGTAAAAGAAATAAAACATAACTAAATGTTATTATTAAAGACTTATATTCTAGTATATCAATTATTAAAAAAATTGCTCATGAATTCTATACTATGATATTAAAAAAATAGATAAATAAATTTTCTTTATAATATTCAATAATAAATTAAGATATTTCTTAAAATAGATTTTACATATTCATATTTTAAAATTATGTATAAATATTTAAAAAATTAAGATATTTCTTAAAATAGGTTTTACATATTCATATTTAAAAATTATGTATAATATTTTACTCAAATAGATTTCTTTGGACATATTTAAAAAAATTAAATTAATAACTTTTTAAATAAATAACAGTAATAAATATTTTACAAAACTCTTCACATATTTTAATACATCTAGATTATATTTAAGATACGTACACTCCTAACGAATTTGAGTCCGCCTTAATTTTGGTATATTTAACTAAAGAATTATTTTAACCAGATTTTTGATCAATTATTTTGGAACTTACATATCCTATACCAAGTTGCTCAACTACCAGCTCCTATTATTGGTAAAAACCCTGCGACAGTTTAAAAAGTCCCTGCTTTTGCTCCTCGTTGTCCTCGTATTGCTTGTTCGTTTAACTGATTGAAAAGGAAAACAGAAAGAAGTAAAAACTGTTCTGCCATAGAAACACTTTTTTCCGTTGCAGGACATTTGCTCCAACAAAAAATTGAGAGGAAATTTATCTCAGATTGCTCTGTAGCATTTTTTTTTTCACTTTTTTCTTCAATCATTCAAGCTTCTGTACCTAGAGATTTAAGGAAAACAGAAAGAAGTAAAAACTGCTCTGCCATAGAAACACTTTTTTCCGTTGCAGGACATTTGCTCCAACAAAAAATTGAGAGGAAATTTATCTCAGATTGCTCTGTAGCATTTTTTTTTTTCACTTTTTTCTTCAATCATTCAAGCTTCTGCACCTCGAGATTTTCAAAGATCCACCTATAACTTTGGATTTCTATGAATATGTTCACAATTATCTATCTGCCTAGAAATACGGGAAGTTTTGACAATTAATAATTAAAGGTATGCAAAGATGATACGCCAGGGCATATAGGTGACTTTCGTGTGTAGACAGAACTTTGTGCTTGTACGTTTTCAGAGTGGACAAAATTATCTGAGTCTTTTTTTTATACAGGCAAACATTTTGCTAGCGCATAACTTTAATTCATAATTTGTCTGTAGAGCATTTATACGGGCATTGGACCTTTAAAACTTCTTCTGTATCTTCAGTCGCTGAATTACACTGCGAGACGGCGAATATTGTGAATTACAGTACATATGGTGAGAAGTTCGCACACTTACATGCTTCATTTCCTAATTTTTTTAAATTGCGATTTTTTTTTCCTCAAAGATAGGCGAAAAAAACATCCGCTAGTTTGTATGAGCCACTGCAATTATGTCTGGTTAGAAGCTAAAATTTTGGTAGGAATTGAGCATGATAGCTTTGTACATTAACATGCATAAGCTATGAATATGTTGTGGTCTAGGAACTAAAATTTGCTGTCATAGAACACAATGGCTTTTGTACATTATCATGCATCACTTGTAAGTTTGATGTGTTTATAAAGTAAAATTCGCCGCAGTTTACAGAACATAATCGCTTTGTGCAGTAGCACACCCGAAATAAACAGATCATAACGAATTTGGGTATTATCTAACCTCAGCTGTAAATGTGATGTATTTTAGAAGCTACAAATTGCGGCATCAGTCATCGGTTTGATTTTTAAAAGTTTAAACATTGAATTAGTTAGCAGGACGTACTAGCTTTGTACATAACATGCCGGAATTCTTTAACGGCGTTCCCTAAAGAGCCCGAATTCGCAGACGTAAGGTGCAGATTCATTCTAAGGAATTTGGAACGCATTTCAAATAGCTTGGAGTGTATGTACGCCGTCCCGTATAAATGAACTGACGGTATATTTGAAACTCTTCAACGGGCCATAATGCCCTTGTACGGTATTATGTCCCCTGTAAATGCCATTCGTTCTAGGAGCGAAAAATTGTATCTGTTAATATACATCCCGTAAATTTGATGTGGTGCAGGAGTAAATTTATAGCACTTAGATAACAAAACACTATTGTTCTAATCATAAATAGCATGCAATTTTTATATGTTTTAGTAGTTGACTTGATTAAAGGAAAAAGGTTTTAAACACAGCTCCATTAAGTTAATATATGTTTCAAGTGATATACTATTTCAACATCACATTTTTTAATTATCAAACTGTGATATTAAAAAAGTGATAAATAATCCTTTGACCATTGAATCGGACAACGTCTAATAATAGCCTGATTGATAACGCAATAGCTTTGTAATTAACAGTAATAAGCAGAAAATTTTCTGGTAGTTCAACTTTGGGAAATTTGACATAACCCTTTGGCAGCATACCTTAAAATGCAACATTTTTTTGTGTCTTTGGAACTGAAATTTGTGAAAATTAATAGAACAGAATGGCTTCATATATTAACTTGCATCAGTTGTAAATCTTGCATAAATGAACTGCAAACAATAGCTTTATCTATTAGCATGCATTAGACATAAATATTTTTTAGGAACTTAATTTTGTGCCAATTAATGAAACACAATATTTTTTATTGATTAACATAAACATCTGTACATGTGGTTTGTTTTTGTGGCTAAAATATGTGTCTGCTAACTGAGCATAGTGGCTCTATTTATTAATATGCAAAACCTGTTGTTGGTTCTTTTTTGTAAAGAGCCTGACTGGCTTTATCCTCAAATTGACTGTGAAGAAACTCTGAAATTCTGGAATTTAATTCTTTTTTTGTATTTTCCACAACATATAAAGATTTTTTTGTATTTTCCCAAATGAATTAAAATATAATACATAAACACAACTTAATTTTAAACATCTAACATAATTCTAATGCCTTCGAATTCTGAAATCCTCCCTTTCACAATTATTCCCATCACATTCAATATAGAACGCAGCTACATCAAAAAGAAATTGTTTTCAGTTGAACCTGTGAATGTGCTCCATGTTTATTTAAGACTGGCCGCAGCTCCTTCAAGGTGAATGGCGGCTGTTAACTCAACTCGCAACTCCCAAATGTTGGCCGTGGCTGNCAATATAGAACGCAGCTACATCAAAAAGAAATTGTTTTTAGTTGAACCTGTGAATGTGCTCCATGTTTATTTAAGACTGGCCGCAGCTCCTTCAAGGTGAATGGCGGCTGTTAACTCAACTCGCAACTCCCAAATGTTGGCCGTGGCTGTTAGGAAGATTACTGCCCGTGGTTGAAGCAAGGACGGTGGCTGCTGTGTAGACCCTACGCCGAACCCAAACCGATAACAAATTCCTTGAAGAAACGCTTAGCAACTACAGCAAATTCCTCCTTCAAAAGCGTCAAACATTATATGATAACCTTCCACGAATGCTCAACGCTGGTTACAAAGCTTCACACAATTCATTGGAATCGAGCTCCAATTCAAAGTGGCACAAAACTGAAATGAACTCACAATTCATTCAGTGAATCCTCAAACCCTTGTCTCCATTCGAACTCCAAGCAATTTTCATAAGTGTAAAAGACGATTCTTCAAAAGAATTCGAAAAACCTCTTAAATGAAATAAGGCTTCTTGAGGAAGGCTCGAAACTCAGCTTCATCATGACACTTCTCATAACTTAAGCATTCTCCCTTCACTTAGGAGATAGTATAAGTGAAAAATGATAACTTTCAAATACATATTCTTCCTGCGCTTATAACCCAAACATAAGGCAACAAATAATCATTAATAAGTTTAATGATTTGACTTTAATATAAGCCCACCCATGTAATTAATTAAGACAACTTAATTAATTAACCATATCCGTTCCAAGCCAATTCTTGATCAAACTGCATTGTCAAATCACCTGCCCCAGGCACTCGGCCAGAAATGGAAACTGACAGAAAAGGACTTACTATAAATAGTAAGTACTCACCCAGAGACCCTCAAATCCAGTCATCAGCCCACGAGGGTCGCAATGATGGGCTAACAAACATGTCTCCTAGGCACCTGCTAAAACGGGGACATCACTGTCCTCCCTCCCCAAGATTGCTTGTCCTCAAGCAATCACAATCCTGGATGCTGAAGAATATCCTCTGACTCCCAAGTGACATCCTCCACAGGTAAACCATGTCATTTCACCAGGAACTCCCTAATGACTCGCTGGTGCAAATGCCTCTCTCGGGTATCCAAAATAGCCTCCGGAATCAACTCCAACTTCCCCTCATCATCCAGGGGTGGTAATATAAAAGAAGGAACAACATGTTTGCCCAACGCCTTCTTGAGGCGCGACACATGAAAAACATTATGCACCCTGCTGTCCTCTGGAAAATCTAGCTCATAAGCAACCTCGCCTACCCGTCTAACAACACGAAAAGGGCTGTAGTACCAAGGTTTGAGCTTCTCAGCTCCGCTCTTTTGAATAGATGACTGCCTGTAGGGATGCAACATTAAATAAACCATATCCCCAATCTGGAAAGAGCGAGCAACTTTCCTCTGATCAGCATACTGCTTTTGCTGATTCTGAGCTCTTTGAATATTGTCCCGTAATGCCCTCATAATGTCCTGACTGTCCTGCAGAAAATCACCTGCACTGGGAACTCGACTATTGCTGAAAAGCAAATCCAAAAAACTAGGTGGATCATATCCATATAGAGCTCTGAAAGGAGTCATCCGAATAGACGTATGGTGAGTGGAATTATAGCAATACTCACATAAGTAAATCCACTTCACCCAAGCTCTCTGCTGAGCAGACACATAATTCCGAAGATAGCCCTCCACCCATTTATTAACAATCTCAGTTTGACCATCTGTCTAAGGGTGGTAACTAGTACTAGGAGTCAACTCTGTCCCACACAACCTGAACAACTCTTGCCAGAAGTGACTCATGAATCGGTTATCTCGGTCACTCACTATACTCCGGGGTAAACCATGCAATATGAACACTTCCCGGAAGAATAGATCTGCTACCTGTGTCGCTGAAAAAGTAGTAGTGATCGGAAAAAAGTGAGCATATTTCGTCTGTTGATCAACTACCACATAAATGCAGTCTCTACCCCGAGCTTTAGACAAACCCACAATGGAGTCCATAGAAATGCATTCCCACTTCCGCTTAGGAATGGGAAATGGCTGGAGTAACTCAGCTGGATATGTGTGCTCCTTGTTCTGCTGGCAAACAGAACAATCTCTCACATACTGCTGCACATCATACTTTAGGTCTTTCCAAGTAAATCTCTCCCGCACTTGTCTATAGGTTTTGAAGAACCCAGGGTATCCAGCCAAGGGAGAATCATGAAAAACTCTCAACACTACATGTCTAACACTCGATCCTGGAACCAGAAATACCCTCTCCTTGTAAATGATCAACTCATTTACAAGAGAATACCTGCTGTCCTGTATGGTCTCATCAATAAAACCAGACGCCCATTGACCTCTGGCATAATCAGCAATGATCAAGTGCCTCCAATCCTCATATATCTCAGTCATAGCACATAAATGAGGCCTCCGTGAAAGTGCATCAGCAACAACATTCTGAGTACCCTTGATATAAGAAATATCAAAATCATATGACTGTAGTTTACTGACCCATTTCTGTTGTCTCTCATTGAGATTACACTGTCTAAGGAAATACTTCAGGCTATTATGATTAGTTTTTATGCTAAACTTACTACCAACCAGATACTTTCTGAATTTAGCCAAAGCATGCATTATGGCTAACATTTCCTTGTCATACACACTAAAAGCTCTCTCAGGAACCCTGAGATTCTTGATCTTGAAAACAATGGGATGGTGATCCTAGGAAAGTACCACACCAATGCCCTCACCAGAAGCATCACAATGCAAATCAAACGGTCTAGAGAAATCTGGCACCGCTAGAACCGGACATGATGTCATAATCAACTTGAACTTATCAAAACACTCCTGTGCCTGAGAGGTGCACTGAAAAGCCCCCTTACAGGTCAAGTCAGTCAGAGGAGTTGCATGTCGAGAGAACCCCGCTACAAATCTGCAGTAGAAAGCACACAGACCAATGAACCCTCTGAGCTGCGTCAAGTTCCCTGGAGTAGGTCAATCCAGAATAGCATGATCCTTATCAGGATCCATGCCCACTCCCTCTGCACTGATAATATGACCAAGGTACAACAACTTGGTCTTCCACAAAGCACACTTGGACTCCTTTGAATACAAGGAAGCCCTATCCAAGATATCCAACACGGTATCCAGATGAGCAAGATGATCATCCCATGTCTTGTTGTATACCAAAATATCATCAAAGAAAACCAAAACAAATCTCCTCAATTGACTGTGGAAGACCCTGTTCATGGTGGACTGAAAGGTGGCTGGAGCATTAGTCAACCCAAAAGGCATGACTAAAAACTCAAAATGTCCACAGTGACATCTAAAGGCTTTCTTTTCTGTGACCTCCCGATCTCGGATCTGATGGTAACCCGATCTCAAATCAGTCTTAGAGAAGAAGCATGCACCATGCAACTCATCTATCATCTCATTGATGCGCGGAATAGGATACTTGTTCTTAATTGTCCTTTGGTTCAACATCTTGTAGTCAATGCACATTTTGAGAGTACCATCCTTTTTCTTCACCAAAACAACTGATGAAGCAAAGGGAGACTTACTTGACCTAATATGCCCCATAGAAATTAGCTCCTGGATTGTTTTCTCAATCTCATCTTTCAGGCGCTTAGGGTACCGGTAAGGAGTAATCATAATGGGATTTGTGCCCCCCTCTAACTCAATAATGTGCTCAATGCCTCTGTTAGGTGGCCTGCCATGTGGTAAATCACTAAACACTTCAGAGTGTTTATTCCCGAGCTCTTGTATGTCGGGGTGATAAGCTGATTTCCTTGACTCATCAAGTGGGTAATATTCTGCACTTTGCTGTCCACTCAATTGCATCATGGCTAATGAGACGCTGCATCTGTCTAAGTGAAATAGTCCTCAGATTTTCCTCCCTGATTGCCTTAAGTATATCTGTCTTGCCATTAATTTCAAACTTCATCTCCATATCCTTAAGGCTGAGATAAAAAGCCTCAATGGAATGCAACTGATTCATGCCCAAAACCAAATCAGTACCTCCCATGTCAACCACATAAAAATCAGTTTTAAATATATAATTATTTAGCTTCATGGGAAGATCCAGAATCATCCTGTCACACTTAAGGGTGTAACCATCAGCCACCTTAACACGAATGCCTTCAAATTCTTCAGTCAGTAGGCCTCTCTCCTAGAAACCAACCGAGAATCTATAAAATTATGGGTAGCACCTGTATCCAAAAAAGCATAGACACACTGCCCTGCTAAAAGGCCCCGCATTCTGAAAGAACCTTCTTTCTTCATGCTAGAGAGGTATACAACCTTGAGGTGGGAATCCTCATCCACCCTTTCACTGTTAATTGCTTCTTCATAGCTCTCTTCTTCATGAACAATTTGCTGCCCCTCAAAATCAGAACTATGCTCATCCTCATAATACCACTCCATAAGCCTATTTCCACCTTTAGGCTTCAAAGGACACTCATGTTTGTCATCATAAGGACCCTTGCGATAAAAACACAATCTTTTTCTTCTTAGATCATTGAGTGTTTCTTGATCTAAAGGCCCTGTCCCAAGTTTCTTAAAATCTGGTCCTTCAATTCTTTTTGGAGCAGCCTTGTTATCATATGGAGGATTAGATGGTTTAGGAGGAAATCTATTATGTGGAGCTGAAAACTTCAAGTCTCTAGCTTTTTTCATAGCAATCTTCAAAGTTGAAGGGTCAAAAGACTTAACCCAACCCTTTAGAGGTTCAACTAACCCCTCTACAAACAACATCACACACCTCCTTTTTGAGATATCATAAACCATCACTGAAACCTTCTGGAATTCACTGATAAAGGCATCCAAACTACCTGTCTGTTTGAGCTGTGCCAGCTCCTGGAAATAGGACTTTGGGTCCTTCTTGTCAAACCTCTCTACCAGTCCATCTACAAACTCCTGGTAGGATACAATTTGATCATGATGTAAGGAGACTAACCCATGGTACCACCAGTCATGGGCTATACCATCCAAATGCAAAACAACAAACTTGATAGCGTCTTCTTCAAACATAGGATGTAAAGATAAACAAGTGTCAAGATTGTGAATCCAAGCTCTAGCTATCATTTCCCATCAAAGTGTGTCAAGGTCAATTTGTTGCTTCTTGTTTCAAATCATGGCTCACATGCCTGTGTCTTCCATCTGTTCTACCCTTAGAACGTTCACTTTTCTAAGTCATGAACTTGTCAAAATTCAAATGTTGCTTTACTTCATGTGGTAAAGCGTCCCACTCAGTATGTAGAGCTAATGTGTCATCAGTAAATGATACCTCCTCAATATTAACAACATCAATCTCAGGTCTCAGGAAAGCAGGACGTAGAGGCCTTTCCTGTGTACCTGTCAAATCAACTCTAGACCTGTGAGAACTAGCTGAGATACTCCTATTATCTCTATCCATGCCTTGATCTCGAGGCAATGAAATGCGCTAAAGAGTATCGGATAAGTTTTGTAAGACAGTTGTCATCTGGTGTTGGCCAGCCGTCAACTCCTGCTAGCTATGCACAATATTCTTGAACACTCTCCTAGCTTCTCTCTCCTCGTCATTACTTGCAGTGCCTGGAATTCTATCCCCCATATTTCCCTGTTCCTGATCACCAGGTGGTGGAGAATTTCTACCTCTGCGAGTGTAATGATAGCCTAGAATATATTTGTCACCTTCCATTAATTAAGCCCAATCCCCTGCAGACTGGCAAGAAAACCGCTCTGATACCACTGTAAAGAGCCTAATTGTCTCTATCCTCAAATTGACTATGAAGAAACACTAAAATTCTGGAATTTGATTCTTTTTTTTTTTGTATTTTCCACAACATATGAAGATTTTTTTTGTATTTTCCCAAATGAATTAAAATGTAATATATAAACACAACTTAATTTTAAACATCTAACATAATTCCAATGCCTTTGAATTCTGAAATCCTCCCTTTCAAAATTATTCCCATCACATTCAATATAGAACGCAGCTACATTAAAAGGAAATTTTGTTTTTAGTTGAACCCGTGAATGTGCTCCACGTTTATTTAAGACTGGCCACAACTCCTTTAAGGTGAATGACGATTGTTAACTCAACTTGCGACTCCCAAATGTTGGCCGCACTGTTAGGAAGAATATTGGTCGTGGTTGAAGCAAGGACGATGGGTGTTGTGTATAGACCCTCACGCCAAACCCAAACCGATAACAATTTCCTTGAAGAAACATTTAGCAACTCCAGCAAATTCCTCCTTCAAATGCGTCAAACATTATATGATAAGCTTCCACGAATCCTCAACACTGGTTACAAAGCTTCACACAATTCATTGGAATCGAGCTCCAATTCAAAGTGACACAAAACTGAAATGAATTCACAATTCATTCAGTGAATCCTCAAACCCTTGTCTCCATTTGAACTCCAAGCAATTTTCATAAATGTAAAAGATGATTCTTTAAAAGAATTCGAAAAACCCCTTAAATGAAACAAGGCTTCTTGAGGAAGGCTCGAAACTCAGCTTCATCATGACACTTCTCATAACTTAAGCATTCTCCCTTCACTTAGGAGATAGTATAAGTGAAAAATGATAACTTTCAAATACATATTCTTCCTTCACTTATAACCCAAACATAAGGCAATATATTATCATTAGTAAGTTTAATGATTTGACTGTAATATAAGCCCACCCATGTAATTAATTAAGACAACTTAATTAATTAACCATATCCGCTCCAAGCCAATTCTTGATCAAACTGCATTGTCAAATCACCTGCCCCAGACACTACCAAAAATGGAAACTGACAGAAAAGGTCTTACTATAAATAGTAAGTACTCACCCAGAGACCCTCAAAGCCAGTCATTAGCCCATGAGGGTCGCAATGATGGGCTAACAAACATGTCCCCCAGGCACCTGCTAAAACGGGGACATCACATTTTTCTTGTTGATCTTTTACACTTTTGAAATAAGTATAACCCTCTATTTGCCCAAATACTGACCAAGCAAGGAAATAAGAACATTAACAAGGTTTTTCAACCTCCTACACTTTGAGCTCCACAGACTCAGGCAGGTTTACCTATCATCTTCTTTTCAAAGATCCATATAAATTTACAACTAAGCAGATTCACAGTGGATTTCTTGCAAAACACTTGTTCTATAATTGGTTGATTCAATAAACATAACATTCACGATTTAACATAGTGTTTGTGAATGATGAGAACCATACACTCTATTCATAAAAGACCAGTGTGCTATCCTAGGGTATGGAGTCACTCTGGATGCAAAAAACCCTTAATAGAAACACCTATCCAAATACACTTGCAAACAACCTTTGGAAATGATGATGCCTTACATATCTTTCCACACTCATACAATAGATATAATCATCAAATTTGTAAAGAACTTCAGAAGATTCATTGGAATTATTCTAAGGAATTTAATTCTTTCCTTGAAAGAATCCCTAAAACAACTTCACAATCTGCCTTACAGATAGATGAATTGAAAAGTCCTTAACAATCTAACTCGAATGAATACAAAAATTTGAAACAAAGACAATTAACATTAAGACCTTGAAATTCACAAATGAACTCAAATATGTATTGTATTCAAAACACTTAGTACATTCAAAAGAAACTCCAAAAAGGACCTCTGATAGTCTTAATCTAATAATCGGAGCTTAAAGTTGTTGTGGCCTAAAAATCCCATCCCTTACAATAGTCATGAAAATCCCTTTTATATCACCAAGATGCCACTAGCTTTGGACCGCCTTAGGGAAAAACTAAACCCTAATGCACAACCACCAAGGCTTGGGAAAAATGCCACCCACCACAACATTGAAGAGAGAAGACAAAAAGCCAACTAGGGTTACAAAATATCTGCAACACAGAAGAAAACCCAACCCATCAACTCAGAACATCAATGCAAGTTGATCCATCCAAAAGATATGATCTTCATAGCGCACCCTGATCACAATTATGTTGACCCAAAGAGCCAAGCTCATCCATCTACCTCTCTGCAACATAAAACACAGCGCCATGACCGTAAAAACCCTCAGGAGCATAAGAAAATTTGAAAAAACCCTTTGTAATGGTCACCTTCGTGCGCCAACAACATCCAACGGCTCAGATTAAAACCTTATCTCACGTTTAAAAGCTAGCCATCGATCCCGTTTTAAATTACCCAGGCACCAAGCAAAAGGAAACCANATTTGAAAAAACCCTTTGTAATGGTCACCTTCGTGCGCCAACAACATCCAACGGCTCAGATTAAAACCTTATCTCACGTTTAAAAGCTAGCCATCGATCCCGTTTTAAATTACCCAAGCACCAAGCAAAAGGAAACCACAACCTCATTCAACACCCCTTGACTACCACGTGGCAGGCCCTGATTGGCCTTTTGAAACCGCATGTTCACCACCTTAGCTATGCCAACCGACAACCCAAGACACGTGGCATGATCTTGTGATCCTGCGCCCCATATCCTCCTTGCAACTTTCTTCGTGAGATCACGAAGATCGTTAGATTTGGGCCTTTATTAACCTCCTTTAATACATCTCCTTTCCATGTGTCACCTTCTCGTGATCCCGTGGACCTTCTCGCACTCATCTTGATTGCGGGATCACGAAGACTCGACACCTGTCACCTCCGAGCCTACCACTTCATTTCCTTCATTTCCTTCATTTCTTCGGCCTGGACATGCGTCGCAACCTCGCGATCCTGGGCTCATTCTCTCTCTACGTCATTCCTCTTCGCGGGATCACGAGAAGATGCCATCTGTCCACCCCGGCCCCACTACCTGCCTCGCCGCCTATGCTACGTGGCATCACCTGGTTCACTGCCGCCTCTGCCACATAATCTATCCACTTGGCTGGCCTTGCCACATGTCACACTGTCGTGATCCTGTGAAGTTTCTCACTCCTAGTCATTTAGATTGCGGGATCACGAGAACCCGCCACCAAACAGCCTGCCCATCTGTCTGTGTCCCTGCTCGAGTGGCCCACACTGCCACACATAACAATCTCACAATCTGACAGACCTTCTCTCTCTACGTCATCATCCTTGGCGGAATTGTGAGAACGCGCCACCTATCCATCTGACCTGACCACGGGCCCACAAAACTCTTCATGTTGACTACTGGCTATCTGCCACCTAACCGTGCATTCGTGAACTGCCTGCCAAAAGGCGTGTGCCTTTTTGACACTTCATACTTGTGCGTCAGGACATAAAAAAATTAAGTTTTTCCCCAGTACAGCCAATGTGGGATAAATGCCTTTGAGCATTTCTTTAAATAAACAGTGCAGACAAGGCCTCATGAACATTGGCCTTGATTCCCCAGTAGTAGACATGCACGAAAGATCCCTGGCTGGAGTAGATCCCCTTCTTCTCTTCCGCGGACATACAATCTGAAAAATGAGACCATGTGAACCCTATACAATCTGTTTTTCCGCGGTGATGCATGGATGTCTCTGCAAATGTGACATGGTACTCCCAAAAAAATGAGGATACCAACACCTGTAATATTTGTGGGCCTTAAAATCTAACATTGCAGCATTTAAAAGAAGAAAATAGCTTTGGACATTATCACACACAAGATGTCAGTTCATTGTTGGTTAAGATCCTCAATCTATTGTATTTATCATAACAAAGTTACTTTCAATGTTAACAAAAGATGACATTGGCAATATAGATGCATTTTAAAATTTTCAATTTTGACCTATCATAATAAGCTCACCACCCTCATTGATTATGTAGGGAAGGAATCCTTAGATACCCACAACAGGAAGCACAAATTACAAATAGTCAAAATATCATTCCCATTTGGGAAGGAAACCTTATGCTACTAAAAATCCAAAAAGTTTCCAATAGTCCAATTTTCCATGGACGAAATGGGCTAGGGACTATTGCATCCTGAAGAGGACTTGCTTTGTTCAAGCCCATCTAGGCCCATAAACTCTTCTTTCTTTCTCCATACACTTGAATGCGATCACATAAGGTAACCCATTTGGAATGCCTCTAATCACTTTGCCTCTCCTTTGAGATTTGAATTTTAGTTCCATGGACTAATAATTTTGTGAAAATTCTCCAAGGAAATGTAGCCATTATATTCCTAGGACCATATGCACTTCTCCTAGTCATTAAACATACAAATAATCATACATTATAATTACCAAAGAATATTTGAGTTGTTAAATTACTGTGGTGCATGGAATGGTGAATCCATTAATTACCATGGCATTGAATTTGATGAACAATTGAGCCTTCAATCCTTTCTTGACTACTAGACCTTCATCAATGAAGTTGTGGGTAGCCTTGCTATCATAAGCACCATAGAGTATTACTTGGTAAACAACTCATGAACTTGAATATGTGATATTGAGGGTGCTCTTGAAAGAGTTACAAGTGTGTTGATGCTAATGTCAACATCTTCATTTACCAAATTCTCAGGATCACACTTGATCTTTCGCTCCTTTGTAGCTCTATTTCTTTAATATTAGTATTCTTATCAGGTGACACCTCCATGTAATGGACCATAGAGTATTACTTGGTAAACAACTCATGAAATTGAATCTGTGATATTGAGGGTGCTCTTGAAAGAGTTACAAGTGTGCTGATGCTAATGCCAACATCTTCATTCACCAAATTCTCAGGATCACACTTGATGTTCTGCTCCTTTGTAGCTTTTTTTTAGCTCCATTTCTTTAATATTAGTATTCTTATCAGGTGACACCTCCATGTAATGGACTTTTCCCAAGTCATCTATGAGTAGGTTCACATGGCTCCCTCCAAGGGAAGCACAAGATTTTCCTTCTTTGATCATTTTTGGTGTGATCATCCATATTCTTCATTGCAAAGACTGTGGTGTAGCTCTTTGAGGGTGTGAGGTGAATTTTCCTCTAGCAAATTGCCCTTCTATGGTCCAATGGTGGGTGGTCTTGGTTGAGAAGAAAATCTATTCCTTATTATAGATGGCTCAACTGTCAAAGCCCTCTTAATAGCTTCTCAAAGCGATGATGTTGTAAGGCTTTAACTAGACCCTTGAGTGGTTCTTATAGACCTTCGAGGAAGAGAAAAGTATTCTCTTTTCTAACATGTTGGGCACCATAATTACAACTCATTGAAATTTTGCTACATATGAATATATAGAGGTTTGTTGTTTGATTGTGACAAGAACTTTGAAATGCTATTCCTCATCCTTTTGCTCAAATTTATCCTACAACTTTTGGCTGAAATCTTAAAAACTTTTCACAAAATCATGCTTTTGTGTGGTCAAACCATGGTGCCATCAATAATGGGCAATTCTTCCAAATGCAATGTGGCGATTGGATAGAATCTTCTTCCATCATATGGTTGAGTGGAAGGATGTTTGGAACTTTTGCAACGAAGCCTGAACAGATATATTGTCAAAGGAGGCTTGGTTGCAAATATATGAATATAAATATTGTCAAATGTTTTAGATGCATAAAACTTGTGGTTTATGCTATCCATGGCATGAGAAACAAAAATTACTGTACAGACTCATGAACCATGATAGAGTAACTTAGCCCAACATTGCTAACTCTATGTCAAATCATGCACTTGTATCTTAGACAAGTTTGCAAATGCTGCTATAGTCATAGGAGCATTGCTTAGGCTAGTGATTGACTCAGTAAACCAAAAGTATAATGCAAGTGAATTATTTGGGATGTTGCAATACAAAGTGGGGTTGAGGGGTGGAGCCCCCACCCCAAGCTCAAATTAAAGCCTTTGATGTAATGTACCTGTGTACGTCAATGACCTCACCTCGGTAGTTTGACAACCGTACGGTGGTGTATGACCATGACAAAATCTTTGCAGTACGGCAGGATGTCGTATGAAAGCCTTCTTATCTGTATGGTAGAGTATGGACAGCCCGTATGGTGAAGTTGGGAGTCCGTACAGTGAATCTGGTTAGTTCGTATGATGCAGTGGGACAGTCCGTACGGTGTGTATAGACCATACGATGAAGATAGCCAAGGCCGCACACTGTAGTTGTGACAGTAAGGTCACCTCTTCTGATCTCCTCTTGTTGTCTTGCATATGGACTTAAGGCTTATGACCTCAGTTGCCCTCCTTCGGTGCAGGCGGTAAAGGCNTAGACCATACGATGAAGATAGCCAAGGCCGCACACTGTAGTTGTGACAGTAAGGTCACCTCTTCTGATCTCCTCTTGTTGTCTTGCATATGGACTTAAGGCTTATGACCTCAGTTGCCCTCCTTCGCTGCAGGCGGTAAAGGCGCTGATTAATCTTGGTATGATATCAGTTTGGACACAAGTATGAAAATAGAAACACAGAACAATATTTCGATGTGCCAAAACACAAGTCTGGAAACTCGCACATGCAAGAGAAATTGTATTAATGATAGCACTTCAGATTACAACAATTCAGACCTAGAGTAGAATAGGGTGAGGAGTTACTCCCACCAAAACTGCAAATACCAAGTAGGGAGGATCTTTCACCTTCAAAATGGTATACAACTGAACTCCAACAGGAATTTGCACATATAAGAAAACATCAAATTTTGCATACCTACAACTACAACAGACTCGGCCTAATATATGGCTTTGGGGAAATGTCCCGAAAGATTACAAATGATGTCGACACGGCCAATGCGCTAAACAATTGAAAATAAAAGGGGCTCAAGAGATAATAAAATCAAAATTGGTGCCATAATTATTAAATTAATTTATTTAATAATATCGGGGACATCACAGTCCTCCCGGCCCGAAAATTTCTTGTCCTCAAGCAATTGCAAGCTTGGATGCTCCAGAATCTGTTCTCCTTCCCAGCATCCTTGGTAGGAAGATCCTTCCATCGCAGAAGAAATTCCTTGACGGTGTGCGTTCTCAGCCTCTTCTCACGGAAGTTGATGAGCTTGGTTGGCTCCAGGATTAGTTTCCCTTCTTTGTCAATGGGAGGCAATTCCCTCAACACTGTGACACGCTGCCGGACGACAATCTTTAGACACGACACATGAAAAACATTGTGAATCCGACTCCCCTCAGGAAGTTCTAATTCGTAGGCAACTTCACCTACCCTCCGAACCACTCTGTAGGGTCTGTAGAAGCGTGGCCTCAACTTCTCCTTACCACAATCCTTAAGGGAGGATTGCCTGTATGGTTGAAGCCAGAGGTATACCAAATCGCCAATCTCAAAACTTCGCTCAATCCACTGATGGTCAACATACATCTTCTGCTGGTTCTGAGTCCTCTGTAGGTTATCCTTGAGAGATCTCAAGATATCCAAACTCTCTTGTAGCCAGTCTTTGGCCCTCGGTGCCCGACTGTCACCCAATGCCAAATCCACGAATGACGAAGGTTCATAGCCGCACAATGCTTTGAAGAGCACCATCCCTATTGACATGTGGTAGGTGGTGTTGTAACAGTGCTCCCCCAAATGTAACCAACAAACCCATGCCTTCTACTGTGTTGAAACATAGGTCCTAAGATAATCTTCTAGCCATTTGTTTACAATCTTAATCTGTCCATCCGTTTGCGGGTGGTAGCTCGTGCTTGGCGACAACTCTGTCCCTGCCAACCGAAATAACTCCATCCAGAAAGTGTTGAGAAAGCGGCTATCCCTGTCGCTTACAATGTTCCGCGGAAGACCGTGCAAGTGGAATACCTCATGGAAGATTATCTTGGCTACTTGAGCTGCTTGGTATTTGGTGGAGATGACAAAGAAATGAGCATATTTGGTCAACCTATCCACCACGACGAAAATGCAATCTTTTCCTTGCACTTTGGGAAGCCCAGATTTGAAATCCATGGAGATGCTATCCCACTTCTGGTGAGGGATTGGCAATGGTTGGAGAAGTCCCATAGGTAAGGTGTGTTTGGATTTGTTCTGGAGACAGGTGGAGCATTCTCGTACATATTGCAAAATGTCATTGTTAAGGCCCTTCCAAGAAAACCTTTCCTGGATTTGTCTGTAAGTCTTCAGGTATCCCGGGTGTCCGGCCAAGGGTGAGTCATGCATTTCTTTTAGAATCCTTTCCTTCATCTTGGACTCGGGTACTAAATAGATTATGCCCTTGTAGTAAATGACATCGTCAACCACCTTGTATCTGTCATCCTATACTTGACCGTCCATCAACTGACACGCGAAAATATTTTTGGAGTATTCAACCAACAAATGTGCTTTCCAATCTGTCAAAATTTGGGATAGAGAGCATATGTAGGCCTTCTCCAAAGATCGTCAGCTACCACATATTTTTGCCTTTCACATACTCAATATCAAAATCAAATGCTTGTATTTTGCTTACCCATTTCTGTTGTCTTTTGTTTAGATCCCTCTGCTCTAGGAAATATCTCAGGTTGCTGTGGTCTGTACGTATGACAAATTTTGCTCCAACCAAATACTGCCGAAACTTCATCAGTGCGTGCATGATGGTGAGCATCTCCTTGTCGTAGATGGAATACAGTGGCTCTGCTCCCGACTCTCGAATGCAATGGGGTGACGGTCCTGCATCAACACTGCCCCAATGCCTTCTCCGGATGCGTCGCACTCCAGGATAAACAACCGAGTGAAGTCTTGTAGTGCTAGAACTAGATAGGAACTCATGACTTCCTTCAGCTTGTCAAAAGTGTGCTACGCTTGTTCGTTCCACTTAAAAGATCCCTTCTTCCTCAGATCCGTTAGATGTGCATTGAGCTGTGAAAATCCCTTCACAAACCTTCTGTAATAATTGTACAATTTGAAAAATCCATGCAGCTCCAAAAGAGTCTTGGGAGGCAGCCAGTTCAAAATGGCTTGGATTTTCTCCTGGTGTACCTGAACCCCTCGGGCACTAATGATGTGTCCCAGAGACAATATCTCCATCATTCCAAACTCACATTTGGACCTTGTGGCAAATAATGATTGTGACTCCATGATCCCCAGAACTTCGTCCAAATGCCTCAGATGTTCCTCCCACGTCTTATTGTAGATGAGTATGTCATCAAAGAACAACAAGAACTTGCGCAACTACTTGTTGAAAATGTGATTCATGTACGACTGGAAGGTGGCCAGAGCATTGGTCAACCCAAACGACATAACCAAGAATTCATAGTGTCCGTAAAGGCAACAAAAGGTTGTCTTCTCCACGTCTTTCTCTCTCATGCAAATCTGATGATAGCCGGAGCAGAGATCTATTTTGGAAAAATAGATTGCACCGTGTAATTCGTCCAACAACTCATCGATCCTGGAGATGTGGTACCTATTTTTGATAGTCTTTTTGTTCAATGCTCGGTAGTCCATGCACATCCGGAGGGATCCATCCTTTTTCTTCACAAGCACTACTGACGACGCGAAGGGACTAGAGCTGGGCTTGATCCATCCTTTGTCAAGGATTTCCTCTATCATTTTCTCTATCTCATCCTTTAACTTCTTAGGATGGCGGTAGGGTGTGGTGATGATAGGCTTGGCTCCTTCCTCCAACTCGATGGTGTGCTCAAAACCTCTGTGTGAAGGGATACTAGGTGGAACGTCAGCGAAAATCAAGTTGTGTTTGTCCACTACCGTCTGAAGCTCATCATCATGGTAATACGCTTCTTGAATCGTCAGCGGTTTTGTGGATACGAAGCAATGTGCTGCCCAGACTACATCGTGTCTGAAGATTGCCTTCATCTGTCGTGCCGAGATTTCTATCGGGCCTCCATTTGACATTCCTCTTAGAACTACCTTTTTGCCATCCACTTTGAAGGAGAACTCCATCCTTTTGAAACTCTGTGTGTACTCGTCAAGAGTCTCCATCCACTAAATGCCCAGTATGACCTCCATGTCATCCAGATCTAGTACAAAGAAGTCATCTGTTACCGTGTGGTTCCCCATGGTAATGCTCAGTTGCGGGACCAAATGGGTACATGACAAGAGGTTTCCTGCTGCCACCTTGACTTCGAACCCTTGGTGCGCCTCCGTACGCAAACCCCTTCGGTTCACAAGTGACGAGTTGATGAAGTTGAGTGTGGCACCACTATCGAGCATGACCACAACCCACTGTCCTTGGAGTGTACCCCGTATCCGGAATACAGTGCACCTCGGAGTACCAGCAAGTGCTGCGATGGCACCTCCTCTCCATACCAATGTGGAAATCCTCTCCACGCGGTTTATGTCAACCTCCTTAGGAGCTTGCTTTCCATCTCCTTCGATTTTAGGTTCCTCATGCTCCTCGTCGTCAAACATCACCTCAATGTAGTGCATTTTTCCTTTGCTCAAGCATTGGTGCCCTGGTCCCCATGGCTCCTTACAGTTAAAATAGAGTTTTCTCCTCCTGAGCTCCTGTCTGGTGGCCTCACCCAATGATTGCCTCTTTGGGGGGAGTTTGTTGTCTTTCTCCTTCAGAGCAAGGGGTGGCCTGGGGTGTGAATAAGTCCTAGAGGAAGAAGAAGATGTCACCATGTCACGTGCCCTCTTAATTGCTATTGTGAGCGTGATGGGGTTGAATCCTTTCACCCAACCTTTCATAGGTTCCATCAGCCCTTCTATGAACAACACAACAAATTGTCTCTCCGAGATATTAGTCACCAACACGGATAGTCTTTGAAATTCTACAATGTAATTGTCAACTGATCCAGATTGCTTCAGCTGCACCAACTCCTTAAATTAAGTTCTGGATCTTTCCTGTCGAAGCGGTCAATCAATCTCTCTGTGAATTCAGCATAGGTGGTTATTTGATCGTGGCCTAGGGTAACCATTCCATGACGCCACCATTCGTGAGAGGTTCTCTCTAGGTGAAGCGCTACAAATTTGATTGCTTCATCCTCCTGCATCGGGTTAAGTTGGAAATATGTGTCTGCCTTCTGTACCCATGCCAGTGCGGATGTTGATCCCGATCCATCAAAGGATGACGGGTTCACCTTGCCTATCTTCCATTTGAGGACATCGTTATAATAGCCACGAACGTTGCCGCCTGAATATCTCATTCGTAGATCCACATAATCTCTGAAGGATAAGTCCCCTTCGAGATTCGCGTTCCTGCAGTCTTGCATTAGTTACTCCTGCATTTCTTGAAAGGTGGGCTCTCGCTCTCTTTAAGGTGCTTCGGTTCTTGGCAGGAATGTCGACATCGATGGTCGAGAGCGTGAATGAGGGTTTGCTCTCCCTGTGATAGAATTATTGCCATGCCCATTTTGTTCTCCATTCCTCTTTCCTTCTGCCAATCTCTGCAATGTCTCCTCCATGAGCCGTTGTCGTTCTTGTCCTTTGATCATGGTTTCATTGAGCTACGCCTGGCTTCTGGTTAGCTCTCTTAATAGTTCCATAACTTCTGCGGCAGGATCCTGTGTTTCCCCCATTATGTTGGCGAAACGATATCTCCTTCTGGTGTAAACTTTGAACGTGTTAGGCATCCACGACCCCACAGGCTGGTAGAATCACTAGCTCTGATACCACTGTAATGTACCTGTGCATGTCAATGATCTCAGCTCGGTAGTTTGACCTCCGTACGCTGGTGTATGACCACGACAAAATCTTTGTAGTACGGCAGAATGTTGTACAAAAGCCTTCTTATCCGTACGGTGGAGTATGGACAGCCCATATGGTGAAGTTGGGAGTTAGTACAGTGAATTTGGTTAGTTCGTACGATGCAGTGGGATAGTCCGTACGGTGTGTATAGGTCGTACGGTGAAGATAGTCAAGGTCGTACATTGTATTTGTGGCCATACGGTCACCTCCGATCTCCTCTTGTTGTCTTGCATACAGACTTAAGGCTTATGACTTCAGTTGCCCTCCTTCGGTGCGGGCAGTAAAGGTGCCGAGTCACCTTGGTATGATATCAGTTTGGACACAAGTATGAAAATAGAAACACAAAACAATATTTCGATGCACCAAAACACAAGTCTGGAAACTCGCACATGCAAGAGAACTTGTATTAATAATGATAGCACTTCAGATTACAACAATTCAGACCCAAAGAAGAATAGGGTGAGGAGTTACTCCCACCGAAACTGCAAATACCAAGTAGGGAGGATCTTTCACCTTCGAAATGGTATACAAATGAACTCCAACAAGAATTCGCACAAATAAGAAAATATCAAATTTTGCATACCTACAACTACAATAGACTCGGCCTAATATATGGCTTCGGGGAAACGTCCCGAAGGATTACAAATGATGCCGACATGGCCAACACGCTAAACAATTAAAAATAAAAGGGGCCTGAGAGATAATAAAATTAAAGTCTGGGCCATAATTATTAAATTAATTTATTTAATAATATCAGGGACATCACATTTGAGCCCACACAAACCTTAAAGACACGTTCTATATTTCATAAATATATTGCTCTCAATTGAATTTCAAAAGTTCTCCAAATCCTTCATAAAAAGGTTTGACTTTCATGCTGTTAGGTTTGCAAATTTTTTTCTTCCTTTTTTTTAAAATTTTCCCTAACTTGGTTGAGTGTTCACAATGAGACTTGTTGGGTACTTAGTTCAAGAATCTCTAGGACTTTTTTGGGTTTGCCTGCCTTGTGACTCATCGAGTTTGGGTGAGTCTAAGAGTCTTGTATCTATGGTTGATTTTTCTTTCAATTGCTACCTTGCAAGAGTGCACTACTGTATGCACTGTGCATCTCTCTCTCTCTCTCTCTACACACACACACACACACACACACACACACACACACCCACACATGCCTTAAGATCACTTTTATAAGCAAGAGAAGAAAAGAAAGAGGTGTTGCATGGTATACACGCACACAATGCACGTTGAGATCACTTTGTATAAGAAAGAGAACAAAATAGAGAGGTATTCTTGCCATATGATGTGATGCATAGAGTCAACAATTCGCTCAACATTAGGAGATGAAGAAGGTTTAATAAAGATTAAGTTGTAGCGGTGAAGCATGCTTGTTGTCAGCATATTGTTCTCATGTGCCTTTCATCTGAAACTTCTTTGTTGTTCTGTCAGGTTTTAATACTTATCTTAAAGATCACCTTTTTCTCGCAACAACCACAAGGATCAAACTTCATTTTAGGATTCTTTCATTTTTCTTCATTTTGCATATTATGAGATGGATCTGAAGGATTGGGTTCAGACTTAAGATATCCTTTTGCTTCTATGGCTTCTTTCTGGCAATGTTAACCTGATTTTTTAATTCTAGCTCTCCTATGACCTGATGACTTCTGTTCTCCAACTAATTAATTTCAATTTTTTTTTAGTGAGGATCAACATATTCTGCTTCAAGAATAGATTTTGTGGAGTTAAGTAAACACAAATACCTCAACTGGGGAAGATTCTGATGAATTATGTGCACCACTTTTTACTCTCTCTCTTCAATTTTATGCTTCATGTTCTTCAAAACAATAAAGCTTGCCGTTTTTTAATCTGTCTACAATTTATGCTTCATGTTCTTCAAAACAATACAGCTAAATTTACTTGGTGAGATCTTTGCCAGTTGACTCTTTAACTGAAGTATGTTCACCTAGTTGACGTTTGTAGAAACTCCTTCAAGCAATGCGTATGCCTTACTTGGATAAGGTTATTTGCTGATGTCTGATTAGAATTAAACAACCTGATCAAACCTTATGCTTCATCAGAGCTGTTCAACCGTATATTCTTCCTTTGTGCTTTCTGCTGCTTTTGTTCACCACCTTTGTCAATATGCCACAAGCCTTTGCGACACAACAAATCTTTGATCATTTTTTTTCTCAAGTATCTGATTATATTTCATAATTATAATAAAGAAATCAAAAAACATGATGGCAAAAAGACTACAAGGAAAAAGGTTAAAGAAAGATATCTCTAGAGAATGCTCTCTTTAGCCAAAAAACCTCGTCAACAATGAATGAAAGAAAATGGACCTTGATCTTCTTCAGAAGATAAGAATCTTAACAAAGCCTCTGATCTCATGAGCAACTACATCACTAGTAAGTGTAGAGTGTAGATCCAATCTCAACGAGTCTGATACAATGAATAAGAATAACAAGCCTGCAATATAACCATATTCATCCACAATGCAAAATGTTGAAACTTGCAATACTTCATTTCTCAAAAGAACTTTTTACAGGATTTAGGTGTTATGAGAAATATTCCCTCCTTGCTCCTTCCATCATCTGCCCCCGACGTGCACATGATTCAAGAGAATTCCAACTGATAGGAATTCTATAAAATAATTATCAAATTATATAAACCTCTATTTCAACATAAAGAATAGTGCAAGGGCTATACAAAATTCAAATAGCTGCTCCACAAAAATATCCAACTTCTACATAAAGCTTCTCTCCTCTTTGTATAATTACTTTATTCACCAAATCAACTTAACCTGAGTATGTTTTTTTTTCACCTGTAATCGACATAGCCTATACTAAAAGTATATTTTATCTAATAATAACGAAAGTGAATGCACATCAAATTTGAAAAACTCAAGACTGAATCCCCACACAATCATGTGCGTTTACGGTGCATAACTTCTATATAGCACTCTGAATAGCTTGCAGAAAAACAGGATGCTGGAGTACAGACGAATATATTGGATTGAATTTAATAAGAGTTGTGGAGTCAACTCAACAATTTCATATGAATTGGCTTGGAAACATACTGTCAAAAATTGGTAAAATTGGAAATGAATGTATTTTCCTTAATGAATTATATGAATTGCATGGGAACCAGATGGACAGTATCTTGGCTCAAACAATCTTCTCAAATATCTGAGCAACAGCAATGACAAAAAATTATTTTGTACTGCAACCTTTAACTTACTAAATGTTAAATTGAAATTCTATTTAAATTGTTATGAGACAATTCTCATGGCTCTCACTGTGGACATACAATTTCAACCCCACATGCATTAACATAACCAGCACATTCCCAGGGGGGATAAATCCCTCATCAATAGGGCAGCCACTAAAGTGCAGTAACTGGTACCCTTAGCAAAAAGGGGAAAAAAAATTTGAAGAATAAGAGGAAATAACTTTGTCTGTAACAGGTAGTGTTTCATGCAAATTTCAAAATCCATAAAAATTTATACAGTAGGCATCAGTCAGTTTTATTGTGGCAGTACTAACTTCAATTTTCAGACTTCAAAATGTAATTGCAAGCCACAATCTAACCAAGTGGTTACTGCTGATGCTCTAATTTTATTAGTTTAGTTCCTTTGTTCTTTTTTGGTCACTCGTGGATATTAATATAATTTCTTTTTCTTTCTCCATTATGCGTTATTATTATTATTTATTGCTCTTCCATTTCAATAATGGATGATTTATTATTATGAGAAAAGGAGTCATATGAATTTATAGATAGCACTCATCTTTTTAGATATCTGCTGCTCAATGTGTGGTTGGTTCATTTACCTTTTGAACACAAATTAAGAATAATGCTCCAATGCTGATCAAACTTTGAAAATTTCTCTGGTGCTTTCTTCAGGGCATTTTGTAATTTAATTCAGATACTTGTCTTATGCTTATTCTACAGCCACTTGAACAATGTTGGGAAATAGAGTTGTTGGAGTGCTTCATGAATCAGGAAACAAATGGGAAAGAAGAGCTCCTTTGACTCCCTTACACTGTGCACGTCTACTACATGGTGCAGAAAAAAGTAATAGAGTTGATCGTATAGTTGTCCAACCATGCACTAAGCGTATTCATTCTGATGCTCAATATGAAGAAGTTGGCTGTGAAATTTCAGAGGACTTGTCTGAATGTGGACTCATTTTGGGGATAAAGCAACCTAAGGTTATGGGAATTTATTATTTTCGTTGCAGTTGTTTCTGGAGAAACTCTTATTTTCTAGTTAATGTGTATCTTCTAATTTGTTTCATTTATTTTTACAGCTGGAAAACATATTACCAGACAGGGCTTATGCATTTTTCTCCCACACACACAAGGCCCAACCAGAAAACATGGCACTTCTTGATAAGGTAGAGATAGTAGAAGATTATTGTAAAGGAAAATTGATAAGGAGTGCTAATCCAAAATTAATGTGTTTGGTATATGTAGCATTGATCTAAAGATTATGTCCTTCATTCTCCAGGTTCTCAGTGAACGGGTATCTTTATATGATTATGAACTTATTGTTGGTGAAAGTGGAAAAAGGTTGTTGGCCTTTGGAAAATATGCTGGGAGAGCAGGAATGATAGACTTCTTACATGGCTTAGGCGAAAGTATGGACATTGTATATGATACTTTTTCTTAAATATCTATTATTGGTCCTTTGCCTATCCATTCCTATTATATAGATGCTCCTTTATTGGTTGCAGTGAAAAGCCTATACTTCAATAACAGGAAGCACTAAAATTTACAATTATTAGACTTCTGATTCTTAAAATAATTGCTGCATCTTTATTTACAATGGGAGATATGCAATCACTTTATTACTATTGTCTTTAAAAAAATAAAATAAAGCATGAAGAGGCATTGAAATTGAAGGAAAGAATGAAAATCAAGGACTAATTACATAACTTCTGGAGCAATAAGTTAATCATCAAATGACAAGTTAGGACTGCCCAAGGAATCTGATGCATAAGTTTTAACGTAGAATAAAGTTGTTTGCAGAAGCAAGAGAGATGGTCTCTAGTTTAGGAACAAATGGCATCATTGCCATCACAACTTGACTCCAACAACCATTTCAATTCTACAGTACAAAAATTGAAAGATAGAAACATATTTTGATCTACAGAATAGGAAAAAAAGTAGAAATATAACAACCAATTTTGGAGAAAAATAAATAAACTTAGTTGGGTATTGAAAATGTTGGTAAAGTTCTACTTATTCTTATAGTTAAGTTTGGCGCTTAGAGGATGAGGCCTATTTAGAGAAAAAATTTGTTAGTTCATCTCAACTCGAAACTCAGGTCCACTATTGCAAATCTTATCCAAAATCAGTTTCCTAGAATTACTTGGAATGAGCTTTAAAAGGTTGATCAAAGCAATTATTTCTCCTATATTATAGCTTCATTCATGAGAATTAAATACCACTAAAATAAAAATGTATAGCATTGAAAATGGATTGACCTCCATTTTCAGTGGTTCTAACTTGATCTTCAAATAATAGGGTATTGTTTGTGTACTTGGTGCAGTTGTTCCATTATTCTTTTTTCTGATAGGCAAGCAACTATAGGATAATTTTAATTTTCTTCATTAATTGAGAAGCCGACAAATTTTTTATGCTGTTTTTAGATCTTGGATTCATGGCAAATCAAATACTCCACACAGTCACCAAACTGCACTAACATGGATTTCATTTTAGTGTGGGGACAATACCTGACTCAATTTGAACTCCTATACATTGTTCTTTTGTTTTAATGCTTGAAGTTTGATTCATGTTCTTAGATTGATTTTACTTACTGACTTTATATGATTTTTTTTTAAGGTCAATTTCTTGTGCTGCCTTCTTTATGGGCTTGTTAAGTTGGGCTTCTCTTTTGGGTGAAACATATATTCCAAGAGACTTTTTTGAAGGCCTAAAAAATAAGGAGAAACCTGCAGAGTATTTGAATTAATATTGTTCGTATGTTCCTTGGGACATGTTCCCTAGATTTTTCTACGTGTACACACACTAAGGACTGCTCAAAGACATTCCCTAGCCTTCCCTAATTGAAGAAAAAGCCGAAATTTCCCAAGGATGCTGAGATAGGAAGGGGATGGGTAGGGTTGGTCAGCTGTCCTCTATGGTTGGAGCATGCTTTTTCTTTAAAAAAAGCCCCCATGTTTAAAAAAGCATTTTCATCAGTTCTTTGTGGACTCCCCACTCCTCTTAGCCCTAGCATAACAAAAGGAAGAATCCATATCTAATATTTGTTCATTTCTACATGCAAAAAAAAAAATTGCAGCGAAGTTGGAAAAACAAGCCAGAAAATAATGAAACTGCATTGCCTTATCAAATATCTACATGATAACAATAATTCCAAGTGAAAGTATGTGGTGTTTTAGAAAACTCCAATGATTTGGAATGACTCCATTTTGAGGTCCATTTATTGAGGTGACTTAAGCATGAGAGTATTAACAAATTTTATAGCTCATGATTGCACGATAAAAATTATGATACCAATGTTATCATAGAAATATTTTCATTTGGGCACTAAGGAAATAGTGAAAGAAGTTCCTTAGCTATAATTTCTTGCCTATGATGGGTTGCATATATTTAAGAAAGACATTACTATTGGATCTAATACAAAGTAAATGAAAATATGGAGTTACAAAACATAATAATATAATTTACTTGTAACATTTCTAGAAAGATATGGCGCCTATCAGATATGCAATGAGTATAGAATATCATGACAGCGGTCCCCAACTGTGAACAACAAAGACTGATGTTGGTTAAGGCTAAATTGGTAACTACCAACCAACAACTAACAATTGGTTGGGAACTAACACCACTATTATGAAACATAATTATTTATTACATAGCTAACTATAACATATTCATTTTATTCTTTGTCCACTACATCAGCCCTCCCCCCCTCCGCCTTCCCCACCCTCATGTTGTTAGAGGGCTATTGGCAAAGTCATTGAAAATGTTGGTTAGCCAACAACTGATGCTCTCAGGCTGCCTTCACCATGTGAATAGCCTCCATCAAATGGGTTTTTGTGTTCTCAACTCCTGCTCCTAGAAATTTCTCTTATCTTCTCCAACTCCTGCTCCTTCTGTAACTAGCCTTCCCACTCAACTATCTATCTATACCATTCTCCGAGATGTGTGGCTCTCTTGGCTAGCTATCTATCCATCACGACTAATAGCCTATCTCTCGTAGTCATGGCTTCCTCCAAGGCTAGCACTCGTGCGCCAATTGCTCCTAAGATTTTCAGATATGGTTAACGGTCAACCAAGTCTGCCCGAAAAGTCTTAGCCTATCAAAGGGTTTGGTCTCTAGATTGTGTGTCCTTAATTGAAGCCACCTATTGATGCAAACAAAGAAAGACATCTCTATAGCTCATCTCTATGTTGTGAAGTTATTTCAACACTTGGTCATGTCTATCTCCAACTGGGGGTATACGTGGGTGCTGGGTAGCCAATATCTTAGCTATCTCTACTCTTTGTCATCCTCATGTACGAAGCATCTACACAGTTCTTCCTCACATCCAACTTGCATGAATTGCAAAATCCTCTAGGTCTCATGTACTATCAATAGGTCATGGTCGATGTCAAGGTCATCTCCATGTTGTGAAGTTATTTCAACACTTTTCCATACCTATCATAGCCTTATCATCAATAGTTCCATTACTAGCCATTACCCTATCGTCAACAATACTATTGGCGGTAGTTCCACCTCCACTAGTTTTTCCACCGTCGGTTGTGGTACCAATAATGCTACTGACACCTCCCGCACCAACACCTTCAGCAAAAGGCACTATAGTGGTTGACGAAGTGACCTATTGATGATTGGCTGAAAATTTTGGGGTTATCAACAAATGCCCCTCTAGAAGGAATAGCTGAAACTACTGGTCAAGAATGTTGAGACACAAGAGATTGAGGTTGTTGTGAGCCCTCCACAACAATCACAGCCAGCTCAGCCGCTTATAGAGGTTTCCATGGAGACAGTTCAATTGTCTACAAAAGTTTTCTTGTAGTAGAATCCTCTATAGCTCATCTCCATGCTGTGAAGTTATTTCAACACTTGGCATTAATGGAAGTGTTAATGATGGGGCTATGAACGGTAATGCCTACTGCTCATCATGTATAGGGATGGCCTACTCCACATGCTCTTGAGAATATGCCTCGGCTGCAAGTGAGACTTTGTTCGTACTCATCTCAGTCAATGAAGATAGCTAAATGGCCTCATAGCCGTCTTTACTCCCCAAATCATCTCGTTGCCTACTTCCTCGTAGGTTGTGTTGTCTCTTCCATAATCAGTTATGCTCCTAAGTTTGCTCAATAGAATGGGGGTGACCAGGAAGCATCCAGTTGACCGATTGGTTGATGTCAACCCCACTTCTTTGGGGGTACCGAAGTGTGAGTAGCATTGAGAAAGTGTCTGATGGAATGTTGGGTCATGTAAAATGCCTTGTGCTTCAGGCACAAGAACTCCCAAAGACTCTCTGATAGCACCAGTTCTAAACCTTCCATAAGCTTAATCCCACTATCAATTTAATCATCCATATGGCGATGTTTGATGCTTTGTCAGCTCCAGTTAGTTGGTACATAATCAATTCAAGAATACACTTTCATTTGGGAGTGGCCAATTTTTCCTACAACCTCTATCATTAGCACTCTTGATGTTGTGCTTTTCCTGTTGGGTGAGGTTTGATCGGCACACTCGTTGCAAGAGGGACTCTTTGTGCTGTCATGTCATCTTTCTAGTGGTTTAACCTAAAGCTCCAATTGAGGGTATCCTAAACACTCTTATGAATTTTGCTAACTAGAAAAATATTGTCACCTTGCAGCCTTTATGATCAATCACCGAATTGTGAGAATGTCAAATATAATGGACTATTATTTCTTGTAGGTAAGGCTTGAAGTCTCAGGCATTGAAGAATGGTAGTTGTGCAGCTCTATCCACTTGTGCTCGGTGTGCTATCTTCATCATGTGATCATCCTATGTGCTTTGCCACCACATTCAAAATTTACTCCCTTTTAGACTCTCCCATGTGATTTTATCTACTGTGATATTGTTATCATCTCTTCCTCTGACCCTCTTCCCTGATGCAATTTGCTGGTTGAAGGGTGCTAGTCTTTTTTCTCATCTACTGCTAGCAGCCATGAATCAATATTGTACTCTTGACAATGGACAATAAGCTTTAAATATTCAACTCCTCTAAAAGCAATTATGATAAACATCTAAAAGTAGTTGCCATGCTTTGCTCCTATAGTTAATTTGTACACTCAACCCTCTATAGCATAATTCAGACTGTACTTTGAATGCTAGGAAATGAAGCTAGAAATTTGTGCCCAGGAGTTCGATAGAAGGTGGCAAGTTGCCTACGATTGGGAGGCATGGTTGGTAGAGTGTCAAAGACCATACAGTGAGGGATCAATGTTTTGTTTCAAAGTGTCATATACTGGCATTAAAAGAGTTGTACACTTGAGAAATCTTCCGCCTAATGGATTGAGGAAGTCGTGAGTGCAAAGAAACTTTGTACAGTGTGAGGCTTAGGTTGTTTCAACTATACGAGTAGGATAAAGCTATACGGTTGCAATAAGGATGATTTGTGGAGTGGCCATATGATGAGAGTCAGATAAATCTGTACGGTTGCAAGAGAGATGAAGTTGTACCTTTTTATTGACGTGTTGTATCATGCAGTAGTGTGAAGGTTGTACGATGATAACGAGGGCTTGTAGAGTGCCTTGCATGTATTGGCCTCCTTTGCTCAACCACAAACTTCCTGTGATGAAGAACTAATTCTTCCTTAGGCAATTTTTTTTGATTATGTACGTGGATTACTATCACTGCAATACACACTGAGTTAGTGATGCCGTTTTATATTACCAAATGCCTCCAATCATCCTGATATCAGCCAAAAGTGTTGCCCATCGATGTGTTCTCAATAATAAGTTTTGGTATTTTGGTCTTGATAACTTCAAAAATTCACATGACAATATGCAACATCCCCACTATCCCAATAATTAACAAAAAGGATATGCATCCAAACATATTCATAAAATATTTGCCAACTTCTGTTCATCAAACAAGCTTCTAACGCGGTATTGAAATAATGCGACTCTACCATACTTTGGCATTTGACTCTCAAACTACGTTGAGTATTATTCTCTTTGTCCGCATAGATTGGAAGGTAGTGGAAATATTGCCTCCTCATAATTGCAACCAGATATAGTTTCCCCATGCGTGAATAAAATCTTGGTCATATACCATATGATGAATCAAATAGGGCCAACTTGTCCTAATATTTGAATTATATGATTACTTGGTAATATTAACTTTGTCTTTGATGTCATCCACTATAAATAATTTTGATTGCATTGATATGGCTAAACGAAAAACTTGGTGTTTATTGTGTCTCTCCAGTGAAGCCCTTATCTCAGTGCAACTCTTCTGACAATCTCTTAAGTTTTTTGACTATAATGAAACAATCTTCTATATACTCTCAAATAGATTGATATTATAAAGTATTCAAATCCTGAAGGCTTCCTCCTCTCAAACCTTATAATGTAAATTGTAATCTCTAGATGAAATAGACACGGGTTGATAGTAATATTTCAGGCTTTCAAATACAAAGCGTATTATGAAACCATTTCTCAATGATTACCTTTGAATCTCTTTCAAATGGACAATTGAAATTCTCTGGTTCTTTTGATTTCTATAATCCTATTGCAAGCTCAACTGAAAAATATGCGTGATTCTTCCACCTCCACCTAGGGCAGATCGCTCACTACTGAAAATGGTTTCTAGGTATATCTAAATTTGAGAAATTCTCAAATCAAATCAAAAGAAAAATTATTAAACCAATGCATATCTTCATCATTCCCCAAATACATTAATATAGTATTCATTTTCAGTTACCTTCCTTCCCCGTTATTGATTAGTGACTTTAATTCAAGTCACTTAATAATTATTAAATATTATCTTAGTTATACTTGAAGCATAATATTAAATAATTTAATACTTTTAAGCCTAGGCAATTAAATAATATTTAATTTCTTTAAACTTGTCCAAAATGGGGCATTACACTATTTCGAATTGATCGTTGACAATTGGTCAACAATGATATGACTTTTTCTTGGCTAGAAAATGATTGTCAATGTGAATTCTTGCAATAGTAAAAGCCACCTATTTACTTGGCCTTGGATGATTTAGTTTATTCACCAAGTACATGAGAGCTTGATGATCCATGTAAATGTGAATGGTGTCACTAGCAGATAATGTCTGAACTTCTATCCTAAGTAAACCATCCCTAATGCTTCTCTTGTTGTTCTTCTCTTCCTTTGACAACAATCAACTAGTGAAGAATACTAGGTGGTCTAGTCCTTGGGGTCCCACTTGTACAAGTGTGGTTCTAATTGTATAGTTTAATTTTTTTAAGCATCTGTGTATGTGGAATTCTTTATCCTAGTTAGGGTATGTGAGGCTTGGTGCACTAATTAATCTTTTCTTTAGTTCATTGAAAGCTTTCTCTTGATCATCATCCCATGTAAATGGTTGCCATTTTCTTGTCAGTGTGTCCAATTGGTAGAAAATCTGAGCAAATTTTTTAATAAATCTTCCATAGTATCTAACATGCTCAAGGAATGATTTTACCACTGTGATGTTCTCCGGTGCCTCCATTTGCAGGATCACCCTTATATTGCCGGGTTCAGTCATTAGTCCTACTTGATGAACTATGTGGCCTATTAATTGACCTTGATGTACCATGAATCTCCACTTCTTTAGATTCAACGCTAATCGTGCCCTTGTACATCTCTCCATGCGTTCCTTGAGCACTCTCAAGTGGGTTCCCTAATGCTATAGATTGATCAATCATTCAAAAATACTTTAAAAGTTCTCGATTGACATTTTGTTGAAGATGTGTAGGATGCTTCTTTGGAAGGTTGGCTATGTGTTGCATAGACTGAACAACATTTGGTTTCAAGCTATGTTCCACGGAGTTTCCGGTACGGGGACGTTTTAGGGGACGGGGACGTGTTTCTGGTACGGGTACGGGTCGAAGTCAAAATTTAGGGGACGGGACCTTAGGGGACGGCGACTAAAAACATAGGG